>JAJHPF010000002.1:476243-550325 GCA_024447775.1 Carex cristatella
TTTAATAGTGGTGCAACATTCGAGAAAGGTCTCGGAGGTGTTCATGAGGATCCTCATGTTCCAAACCGTGAAAGGTGTTATGCTGAACAATGTTTATGACTGCTGGGGCAATGTTTGGGACTGCTGGGGCAATGTTTGGCATCTCGCCCTCGATTCTTGGAAGTCGGATTGCACCTCTCACGTCGCCGGCTCTTGGTACATTGTGCTCGCGAAGGGTTACGGGCACAAAGTCCGATATCTCTTCTTCCCGGGTCCGAAAGTTCTTGCTCGGGGTCACTCATGATTGATCCGCCCGCAAATCCCGCCGGAAGTTCGGTTTGCACGGACCGTGTGTCTTCGCACCGTCCGTGTTGTTGATCGGTAGTATGGGTTCGGAGTGCACCGGACGGTGTAGGGGTTACAAGGCCCGTGTCACTTGTTGTTGCAAGTAAGTCGAAGAGGACGAGAAGGATCTAGACCAAGTCTTCTACTCCTTAGGTTGTAGTCACCCGTGGGGGGTCTTGTAAAAGCCGGCCCTTCCCGCAATGGAGAAAAACAAAATAAAGGATACAAGTTCAAATCCGGAATTCAGATAAAAGAAGCAAAAATCTAGAAAAACTAAATGATGCAGTCCCAGAAACGGCGCCAAAAACTTGTTCGCACAAAAGTGTACTACAAAGTTTCAGTACAGCAAGCTGTACTTTTTAAAACTCGATTCTACTTCGATTCGGATCGCAAGTGTACGGTCCTATCGTTGGTAATATCGGGTATCGATCCACGGGGATCGGTTCAATAACTTAACTAGATTTTTACTTAGATTATCTTAAGACTAGAAGTGTTTAAAATGGTTGAGTTGGTTGGAATTTAGGTTGACAATGATATAAGGTTGCAAATAAACTAAACTGGGGTTAAAACTAATTTAAAACAAGCGTTTCCTGCGTTTCTGATTTCGTCTGCAACTCGCCTCTCACCCGACACAACCCGTGTACTCTCGTACACGACCCTCGTCACACGGCCCGTGTAGTCTCCTACACGGTCCATGTCGGACTCGAGTGAAACTGCAGTTGTCTGGTTTCTGTGCTGATTGGTTTCTGTATAGGACGAACTGACCATACCTAATGTTCCTAAACCTCAACTTTCGTTTGTTGGCTTAATAAACTCGATAATGGAAATACAATTCAATCCTCTTAGGGTTCTAACCTAAACTCTCGTTCGTTGGTTTGAATGACCTAAGTTACTTGTTTGGTTTACTAAAGGTATTCAGAATCTCTCGATTTCTAAAAAGTTCACCTCTCGGCTACTAATTAGTCTTCCCTCTCGGTTCATTGACTTACCACAAATACTTGGTCCGGTTGAAAGATCAAATTGGACGCAGATACATTGTTAGACGTGGCCAAGCCTAATGGTAATAACCAAATGATAATCAAACAGCGCAGATAAGCAATAAATATCATACACAAACAAGCAAACACAAGAATATCAAACATAATCAAACAACTAACGAAAAAAAGTATTCGACTACATCATATCCCAAGAAACTAAAGAAATTACTCACACATGGTTTTTGAAACAGAAAAATAAAGAAAAGATAAACAATTCATGACAAAAACCGCAAATGCAAAGAAGATTCGTCGGAATTCTCTCGATTTCCTCCTCTCTTCTTCGTCTCCTAGTCGGTTGTTGCCCAACTCTCTTAGGATTTGTGTTCTGTTCGAATTGATTCCTTTCTGGCCCCAGGAGTCATCCTTTTATTCTCCATAACCGTGCATCTTTAATTAGGCAATAATCTGTAAATTTAGATTAACTGCCGGATTTGTCTGACACGGTCCGTGTGAGATTCTGTACAGACCGTGTGCCTGTGTCTTCTGTCCGGGTCGTGCAGCGCCTGTGTAGGGGGTCAAGTAGGGTATAACACAGTCCGTGTGGATTGTGACTCGGCCCGTGTAGGAAGTCCAGATTGTTGGATTTCACCCTTTCTTCGCCCGTTTCCTACAATAAACAAACAAAAGCGCAGCAGTACCATATTCTACAGATAATCAATGTAATAAACATGATTTTACAGTTTTGGACACAGGTTTTGGTACAAGATTTGGTCGGAAATGTAGCTAAAATAACGAGATATCATGCTTATAAGCCTACTTTGCATTTGTTCTTGTGCTTAGGAACCTTATTTGCCCTTGTCTGTGTGATTAACAACCTCAATTGGCACTGTTCGTCTACTTAACAGTCTCATTTGCCCATGTTTGTGTGCTTAACAACATCAATTGGTGTTGTTCGTGTGCTTAACAACCTTTTTTTGCCCGTGATCTTGTGCTTATGAACCTCATTTCCATTTGTTGTTGTGCTTAGGAACCTCGTTTTTCCTTGTTTGTGTGCTTAACAACCTCAATTGGCGTTGTTCGTGTTCTTAACAACCTCTTTTGCCCTTGATCTTATTCTTATGAACATCATTTGCATTTGTTTTTATGCTTAGAAACCTCATTTGCCCTTTTTTGTGTACTTAACAACCTCAATTGGCGCTGTTAGTGCACTTAACAACCTCATTTGCCCTTGTTTGTGTGCTTAACGACCTCAATTGGCGTTGTTTGGGTGCTTAACAACCTCTTTTTCCCATGATCTTATGCTTATGAACCTCATTTGCATCATAGTTGAATTAACTATTCCAGTCTTATTCAATATTGGATACCGTTCTTTTGGAATCATATAGTGTTTTTTTTAGGGAAAATTATTTTTATGTCCCTCCAAAATATGAAAATTAGGAAATTGCCACCCCAAAACATGAAATTAGTTATTTGCCACGCTAAAATCATTAAATTTATGAAATTGCCACAATTATACATATAATATACATATTTGATTAAAATTATTATGAAAAATATTGTATAAAAAATGTATTTTGATATTTCCAAAATTACCCTTCCCTTACCTTCCCTTCGTCTTCTTCGTCTCTCTTTCACCGTTCCTCCGCCAGAGACCCAACACAGCCCAACATATAGCATCACAGCATCACCACATCGCAACAGCCCTGGCCAACACAGAGGCTCAACCCAGAAACAAGTCCCCCTTCTCTCTCTCTCTATCAATTGAATTTCAATTTGAAACCAAAATCACCGTCGCAACTCTTTCTTTAATTTGCATCTACAATGGAGGCCTTAGTACAAGCTGGTACGCTTGCCATAATTCTAGCTCGTTTTGCTTTGCTTAGCGCTGCAAGTAGCTGTTTGCATTTTGCTTCATATCATTATTACCACTTACCAGCATGATGTGATCCTCAAAGTAAATACTCTCAATTGACTTCTCACTTCTCAGTTGAGAAATTATCCCAAAGTTTTAAACAATCCCTGCAATATTTACCACTGCCAATTGAGAAATACATTGCATCAGCCTCTTTTTTTTTATGGTCAGCAGCAAAGACTGCTGGCCGACAAATATATTTATAAAAAAGAAGTCTTATTTACACAAATTGTAACATAAAAGTTACACTAATACAACTAAGAAGAAAACCCCTCCTGTGGCTAATGTGTAAATCATTAGCATTGCCCAATAAGCGCTCACAACCATTGTACTCCTCCTAAATAAATCGAATCCACGATGTTATGTCAACCGATGCATCATTAATTAAAAGATTCACCGGCTTCCTCTTGTTCGAAAAAAGCCTCCTATTTCTCTCCTTCCACAGGGTCCATACTCCCGCTGCCCAAACCACACCCCACAACGATCTTTGAAGTCGCGTTAGTCTCCCCTCCGGGCGGAACCATATTCGCATTAGTTCCTTACCGCCTACCACGCTGATGTTATGTGCTGCCATAAGGCCCATCCAGAACCCCTGTGTGAAAGAGCAGGTCCACATGATATGTTCCGTTGTCTCCTGAATCCACATCAGCCTCTTGTGCTGTTGCAATTTGCTACTTCATCCTTCAAATAAATGTATACATTAACTCTCTGCTTCTCTTTAATTATCTTGCTTCACATTTCCTCTTGTAATACCAATGGCAATATCATGATAATTAATTATTCAACTATTTTTATGCATAGAAGCAATGGCTTTCAACAAAGATGGGAAGGAGCTTGTATGTTTTCTGGCATTTCTTTTTCTCCCTCTGAATTTGTAACTTTTAGAGTTTTGTTTATCGTTAAGCTTGTCATAAGATCAATATTCTTCTTTTCTCAAAATCTCTACACAGCCTGGGTTGCGCAATCCAGATACAAGTCTCCCTCTCTCTCTCTCTCAATTAACTCTTAACAAGGGTGAAAGAGAACTAAAGAGGACAAAGGGAAGGGAAGCGTAATTTTGAAAATATCAAAATACATTTTTTATACAATACTTTTCAAAATAATTTTAATCAAATATGTATATTGGATGTATAATTGTGGCAATTTCATAAATTTAATGATTTTAGAGTGGCAAATAACTAATTTCATGTTTTGAGATGGCAATTTCCTAATTTTTATGTTTTGAAGTGGGATAAAAATAATTTTCTTTTTTTTTATTAACTATTGATGTAATGGAGTTAGTGCAATTAAAAAAATGATACTAATCTAACCACTAATCTAGTCATTTGAAAAATAAATTATTGTTTTTTAGTTGAAAAATAAATCATTATTTTTATAGTTGAAACATAATTTAGTAGATATAATTTTTCTAATTTTTTTTATTTAATCAAAATCAAACCTAAGTTTTCTGTTTTTTTTTTTTTTTGGTCACTCTTCACGGACGGGATTATCCATCCCGTCCCTGAGATTTTTTTTTTTCCGGATTTTGGGCTAGTTATTGGTTAGATTGGTGCGGAATTATTATTAAGAGGCACGTGATTATTTATCCTGTCGGTAGGGACGTGGTTATTTATCCCGGTCTTATTATTTTTCGAAAAAAAATCAAATTCTATTCTCCTTTTCGATATTTATTTTATTTTATTTCGATTAATAAAAAAAATCGGGCATCCCTCCTTTCCCACTCCACTTCCTTTCTTCTCCTAATTTCTCCTTCAACGCTACTTCAATTCACACAAAAATCAGAGCGAAAATAAGAGGGAGGGCACACAACTTGATCGATTTTTCGAGTTTCGTACAAGACTCACCCGATTAATCTGATTTAGCACCAATTCCACCCAGTTTTAACACAAAAATCATCCCAGGTTATATATCTCTCTTTCTCTCTCTAATTTGAGTTGCCTTTCTCTGTTTTTTTTAATGTTATACCTCTGATGACTTGAGAACCCGAAACCCTAAGGGTTCTGTTGTGCCTTAAGCTTGTGAATGATTACTTGAGAAAAATTGAAAAAATTGTCAAACTCGGCCGGACTCGGCCTAAATCGGCCAAAAAATCAGCTAATTCGGCCGAGTCAGATATTGTTCATCCGATTTTTACAGAAAAATCACACAGATGAGAAACCCGGATATAAATCGGACCGGACTAGGCCGAGTCAACTCGGAATCGGCCGATTTTCATAACCAGTAAGAACCACAATTCCATTTCTTTTGAGATGACTGCCATTTTTCTCCTCCTCTCAAACAGCAAATCTCATTTTATGTTATCAAACTGTTTGACAAAAACTAAAGAATGTCTATTTGATTTATAATAAATTAAAATATAAATATGACTAAGGACGGTACAATCATATATGGCTTAATAAAATCAGCCCCCTGTTTTACCTTTTTTGTTTCTGGTTATTACCTGCAGGGCTGTAGGCCTGGTATTATTTAATTTATTTTAATTTTTGTTTGAGGTGGGCCCCTAGGCCTAGCTAGTCCATCCATTAATTGTTTCTTTTTATGGATTTATATCTCTGTTGAAAAGTTTGCACAGATTACAGATATATAGCTTTTGAAAAGTTTGACGCTGGCCCTGAACTAACGGATAATTACTCGTACGTATAGCCGTACAAAGAGCGGTGAACCAAGCCATAGGGTCAATGCATGAACTCAACTGGTTCACGTGGACCAGCACCAGCATTGCAAATGACAAATGGTTTATCAAAGATGATCAATTTGGGAAGAACGAGAACGGGCGGATCTAGAAAAAGAAAAGAAAATAGATAATCTTAAATATACATTGTGTACTAGTCCATTTAGTATAGAAATAGAAAATATCATTTTGTTCCATAGTGAACTAGGGGCAACGAAAAATTTCTCATGAAAACGAGAGTGGAATAAAACAGAATTTTTGTAATTTGACATGTTGAGCTTAATTATTCAAGCAATATTGGGCTCAAGTACGTCTAAATGTGAGTTGATTCCTGTACTGCTAAATGTCCGTTGAATCCTACTCGGATTTCAAGTACATATCAGACAGTCAGAAAATACTGAAACATGTAATTATTATTGTGTCCAACTAAGTTTTTATTTTTTCATACAATTCTTTTGACATTTGAAGTTAAAAATATAAAGTATAATGTTTGGCTTGCTTACTTGTAATAAAATTTAGCAATATTCATTTTAAATTAATTTTTCTGATTTTTTTAGTACAACTCAAACTTCAGTAAAAAAAATTCCGAATTTCCAATCCTATTTGACCGATTACTACCAATTCCGATTTTACGGTCAAATGACCAATCTCAATTCCGATTCCGATTTTGCAAACCATATTTACATGAAACATGCTAGCAAATGTAATATACTCCGAACCATATATTAAAGAAAGATCATCGAATTACAAAAAAGAATCATATAATCAAAGAAAAATGAAACCAAGGAGATCAGATGAGAGAAGGAATGCCCAAATTCAGCCAAAGCACTTATAACAATAGTTGAATTTCTGTAGTCAAACAAAAGTACAGCTAGTTTATATCCACAAGTGACTGTAAAAAATAGAACAAAGAAAACAACAAACGAAACAAACTGGCAAATTATCTTGCTGTGGGACCTGGTGCAGTCATGCCACCCATGTAAGCCATCTCGAATACACTGTTCTGACTAACATCATTTCCATATTTGTCTTTCCTTGAATAATTATTGGGGTTGGTAGCATTTGTACTCATGCTGCGGTTTTCCTCTGTTGAGATTTGCAGATCGAGGCTTTCCTTGAGTTCCGTCATTACTGTGTTCATGGTTGGCCTATGAGCGGAGCTATTATCAGTGCACTTGCGTGCCAGATCAGTAACCTTCCAAACAGAGTTTATGTCATACTGGCCATGCATTCTTGGGTCTGCAATGCTTTCAATGTCTCCTTTAGATAATTTTTGATTCACCCATTGCTTCAAGTGGCATCCCTCTGGACCCGCAATGACAGGAGGTTGCCCAGTGATGATCTCTAACAGAACAACTCCAAAGCTGAACACGTCGCTCTTTTCACTTAGTTGGAATGAAGAATAGTACCTAAAAGTTCATTGATTTATTTAGTTCAAACTTTTATGATTGTGGTCTGTTTTATTTAAAACATCTAACCTGTGGTAGTGAAATGATTATTTAAAAATTTAGCAATATTTTGCTGCTGCAGTCTGCTGCGTCTCCAGCCATTCTAGACTGCAACAGAATTCTGCAAACAGAAAGCCCACTGCTTTAACTTCTTGTCTCTTCTCTTGAAGAAAGCCGGCCGCTTTAAAATTTTAATTGAGTTAGAAACAGTGCAGGTGAGTCTAGCACATTTGTACCCCGATCACCGTTAAAAGACCATACACATATATCTATTTTGTTATTTGTTTTCTATATCTAATCTAGGTTCCAGAAGTTAAGCAGCCAGTTACTCAACAATAAATAGTGGCTTGCTGCAAGGTGCCTAGGATTCTGAAATCGTCATCCTCCAAACTGTTGTTTTCTCTTATTATCTGAGAGGTTTGGTTCAGATTAGGCAAGAACTGGATTGTCTGCTAGAGATTAATGGGATATGAAAGAAGAATGCTTGAGGCATGAGGAAAGCATGTATAAGGATCTCTTGACAGAGGTCGGAAAGAAGATTCCAGTATGATTAGAGGTTTATTTTAAAATTAGATAATAAACATATTGTTTAATAGAGGATAATGGAATATGCAAGAAGACTGCTCATGAGTCATGAGAAAGCATGTGAAAAAAGCAATTGAAAGGGGGAGGGAAAGAAGATTCCATTGCTTGTTGGCTAATTTAGGTGACAAATGTGGAGCGGAGTTTGCAGTGCTAATATCAAGGTGTATGGTTGTGACTGTTTTTTGTCTTCTTTAAAAATTTCACTGTATTTAATTTGGTCACTCTGCTAAACTGCTAATCTATAAAACCATGGATTACCTTATCATGGTATACAAATTTCTCAGCACTAAACCACTACAGATCCTAGCGGCTCATTCGCTGTAGTCTGTAGTTGCACAGGAGACTCTGCAGATTGCAGCGGTAGTGCTAGATTTCCAAATTTCACGATTTTTGTACCACATTTTTTTTTTTATGCTACTGACAAATAAGGAATCGAACTGAAAAACTTTCAATTTAGGCAGTATACAAAGCCTAAAATTTTATTTTGTCTACAATCAATTGATCATATCATTTGTCGTTATTATTTGCCTTCAACTGCTAAGAATAATTCACACAAAAACAGGTCACTATCTCCGAAGGAGTAGAAACTCTGATGAATTAAATAATAATTATGAGTAGGAAAGGAAAAAAAAAAAAAAAATCTTACTCAGGATCCAAGTAGCCAGGGGTGCCGACAACTATAGTAGAAACATGACTGTTTGCAGCATTATTAAATGCCCTGGAGAGCCCAAAATCGGCAATCCTTGCCTCGAGATTTTCATTTAAAAGAATGTTGCTAGTCTTCACATCTCTATGGATTAGCGGCGGATTGCACATCTTATGCAAATAATCCAACCCTTCATTGTTTTTATTGATGTATACTTAGATGATGACATTTAAATTGACCTCTCCCTCTCACTTTTAACAAAAAGTAAACGACATTTCAATTAACTTAACAATGATGTGAATATTAATTTTCCAATACTCATGGCTGAATGCATTCACGGTGTCCCTAAATTTTTGTCTGGTATGCTAGATATTTTCTTGACGCTAGGCACTTCATGTTAATTAATTATGGATAGTACAAGGAATAAGAATTCTAGTTGTTAAAAAAGTTTCGTACCAAGTGCAGATTCATATGCGATTCTAACCCGTTGTTTCCAACTCAGAGGCCTTGAATTATCTGAAAAAGACAGATTTGAGATCTTAAATTTTAAATACATTTGAGTTGAAAATAGTTATAATAAACCCGCTTAATTTTTAGAAAATATTCGAGTTAAAGATAATCATCACCCATGAGCTTATCTTGCAGAGTTCCTTCTTTCATGTACTCGTATACAAGTGCCATGCAATCTCCATCCATGCAATGGCCAATTAGTGACACCAAATATCTGTGATGAACCCTTGCCAAATTTTGAGCCTGGAAACAGAGCAAATTATCATATGTGTTTGACTTACCTTCACAAGATGGTTTTGTTATCCTCACCAACATCTAAATCTTTATCACATGCCATACAGTACACACACACACACAGATATATATATATATATATAAGCAGTATTTACTAATTTTTTGCTTTGTATGAGCTAAGGAAAGAATGTGCAAGATAAATGGTTACCTCAGCCAAGAACTCTTTGACTCCTTGTGAAGATGAGTGATTGCGCATTTTCACTGCAACTTGAGTTCCATTTTCCAGGACCCCCAAATATACACTTCCAAATCCACCAGTACCAATTTTATTCTGGAACTTGCTAGTAATTCTTATAAGATCATTGTAACTGAATCGATGATTCTCAAAATCCAATATTCCTTCTTTTTTATTTGGATTAGATACGTTTACATAATTTTGACCAGCAATATTGCCAGGAGGATTATTTGCTTCTGGAGTAATTGCATAGTTTGGCTGGTGATTATACACTTCAGGGGTTGTTCCGTGCTTTTCGATTTGTCTAGGAGTATTTGCATAGTTTGGCTGTTGATTATATGTTTCAGGGGTTGTTCCGTGGTTTTCAATTTGACTTTGAATGTTTGATTGGTTAGCTGTAAGATAAAATAAATAAAGTTATGTCTTTCCATCCTTTGATTGATAAAAAAGCAAGATATAGTATGCTTCTTATTATTATAATGAAATAAAAACATTGAAGATGTTCCTACTAAAAACAGAAAATAACAAAGAGGTTTTAGATGCTAGACAAAAGAGCTTTCTGTTTTTAGTGAAGATATATATACCACAGCAGGTATTTCTTTCAAAAATAAGAAAGAACTCCATTTGGCTTAACATGACTAGTTTCAAACAGAGAGCCCAGCTGGTACTGGTTTGTACCACCTAGAATTTTCAGGTTTAGATCCAAAATATCTGTCTTTCCTTTTAAACAATCCTCATATAACATTTATATAAATGTAGCAAATAAGAGCTATTGTAGTTGTCAAAATTAGAATCCCACAGAGAACAGGGATTTTATTTTTCTACAAAGCAAAAAAACAATGAAAAGGCAGACTTACATTTGCGAGTTCTCAAACACACCACCACTGTTATAATGGCAGCAGCAATGAGAAGCAGGGCAACCACAACAGACACCGCTATAATAAGCACTGGACTTTTCTTTTTTATAGGCTTCCTTCCAAACCTTTGTAGAAAATATAAATTGAATGCAAACAGACTTTATTATTTGAAAAGACGGCATCAAGCGAAGATTTTACTTTAGTCATTAGCAAGTATTCTTAAAGCTAATGGACTAAGAGATGTACAGAGTAGAGAGAGTACGGTTAGATTGTTCAAAGGGTGTATTCTTAAAGCTAATGGGGTACCTTGTTTAAATGGTGTATTTTGTCTTTCTCAAAAATCGTTATTTTGGTGTATTCTCTTCTGCACAGACAAGCCATGCATTTGACCAAATTTCTTATAATAATCTCATTGCACTATAATAATATATGTTGGACAAAATGATTTGCACTTATATAAGTGGGGGATGACGATGATTATCTTTTCTTTAATATTATAGTTTTTTTTATCAGTATAGTTATAATGCCTTGCATGGGCATGCAGTAGTTGCCGTACTTGTACTTAAATGATCTATTATATTTAGATTATTTCTTTAACGAGCCTTACTAATAATGAAATACCAGGATATCCAATATTGTCCAGTTATTTTAGTGTGTAAGATAAGAAAAATATTTAACAAATATTTCCATTAAAAACAATAAAACATACTTAAAGATTAGATTCCCGTTCTGGCTTTTATTATGAAGACCAGGTGGAAGGGTGGTTGAAATCTTGTTATTTCCTGTTATGTCCCTGAAATTTCCATAAAATTATTAATGAATTTTTGGTGTCTATGTTCTTGATAAAAAATAAAGTTTAGTTGGCAAACCTACAGGTATGTAAGAGCAGATAATTTATCTAGGAAAATAGGAAGATCCCCTGACAAGTCATTATAAGATAAATCCCTGAAAAGGAAAGGTAGCAAGCAATAGATTAAGTTAGCATGAGAACACAAAACTGCTAAAAAAATTCTTGCTATGCCGTAAATTAAGAAAAATAAATAATAGACATTCAATTTGTATAACACAAAATGAAATTTTACTTCTATCAGCTGTAGTTCCACAGAGATTAGTGAAAAACAAGCAATCTGAGTGAAGGTAAAAACATCAATCTCAACAAAATAATTAATTGATCTCAGTTTAGAGGAACATACAATAACTGGAGAGTGCTTAGATCTCCAAAAGAAGATACTACGGCACCTGTCAGTCCACTTGATGATAGGTTTCTGCAAAAGACACATCTTACAAATCACAACTTTTGTAGCTTCTCTGTTTTCCCAAAAGTAAAATGTATGAAGTATTGAAATGCTCACAGAGCTGTGATATTTGGAGTTTTTGTGTAATCAGATGTGCAAGTGACACCACGCCACAATAGTTCTTTAGGAGCACAAGGATCACCATTCCAATCTTTGTTTACTTTGTAGTTTGCTTTAATTGTATTCATGGCAACAACTTCATTTGCAATAAAATAACATTAGGGGCATGTTAACTTAGCAAAGTAACTACGTATAGTTAGTTATATCCAATAGATTATGATTGAAATAAAAAGTAAATATTAAAATTTTCTCGAAGAAAAGAAAAGGGATTAGGAAACTTTTTGTATGGTTTCTTGATGAGAACTTGTGATTTATTTAGTTCATAAAAAAAAGGCCTTCCAAGTGCCAAATTTCTCATGTTTCCATCACGTCCCCTGTATTGAAATCTAAACCAGGGTTCTCCCATTAAAAGGACTAAGATTGTAAATCATAGCATGAATAATTAAGTACATAGAATCAGAAAATTATGATCAAACATACCATCTTCACTATTTGTGGGAATCCCAGTGACGGGTCGAATGATATACACCTCTAATGCATTCAACAAAGGAGGGAGAGTTGAGCTTGAAGTGGCCTTAAGTGACACATTATATATACTGTGACTTTCATGAGTGTATACCCATCCTGAAGCCGTTTTAAATGTTGAATCTAATAAGAATCCATTGGCAAATACATCAAACTGTCTACTACCATTAGATGGTATGTTTTGGATCTCACTGAAGTGAAGGATTACATAAAATACTGTGGACTTATTGTCACTGTCCCAGTATTGCTCAAGGGGTTGTGCGGTGTTTATAGTGCTTGCAGCAGTTTGCATGACGAGAGAGGGGGTCTCAAAGTCAATGTCTGGGTCCACTTTGGAGCTGGTTGAGACATTTGTCCATGTCGGCCGAGTGTAGGTACTCCAAATCCGGTCATATGGATCATCAGGGTACCTATTTTAGTTTTTTAACAAAACGGTTGAAGAAGATAGTGATTTCCAGATATATAACAGGTTGAGTACTGAAGTATATCATAATTACCTGGCCTAAGCTTTTCTATATGGTATCATATTAAACTGGATTAAAATTTTCATATGTTAGATTTTGCACTTTCTTCTGAGTTTTACACCTAGTAGAGAACAAAATCAACCCAATTAAGTCATATTTAGTTTGGTACCGTCATCCAACTCTGATTAGGCAAAAAGTACTATACCATGCATAGTTCTGTTACTTGTGACATTAACTTACAAATTAAGATGTATTCCAACAACAAACAGTATATAACCATTGATAATTGGTTAATAAAAAAATTATCCTTTTTTTTATTTAATTTAGCCTGCTTACCTTACTTGGTCTCTTGCTCCTAAATTCCGCCTATCGGAAACAACAAATGATTGTGTGGAATTTACCCATCTATAAATGCTTGTTTTCAATTGCCTCAATTCTAGCGCAGAGATAAAAGGTGTGCCCTGTTTTTTATTAATAAGGCAAACTTGCAGGTTGTCAGAAGCGGCTATGGCAATAATATCAGTGAAGAATCCATCATCCGCAGCAGTTAATTCAACAGTATCCCAATAATTGACTCCCAAATGAACATCAAAGGATGGAGGCTTATTTAAGTTATCATAGTTTCCATACATGAATAATCCTCTTATAAGATATTTTGATCCACTTTTTAAGGATCTTAAGGTGTAGCAATTTCGGACCCCAATGGGAAAGCTTCTGACAGTTAGATATTTCTTCAATAAGCTGTTTGTGGCATACTCTGAAGAGATACGGTAGTTTACTCCCGTGTCGGTGAATTGATCATCAGACACGTAAGTCAACGTGGTCTCACTATCAATCAAGGTAGAATTTGAAAGAAGTCCGCAATCAATGTTTATAAAACCTGTACAGAAAGTTATGACGAATTACTTGTAAAAATAAATAAATAGAAAGCTAGGCATAAATTCAACCGAAATTAAACATGCTTCCCACAATATTATTGAACAAGTCATACATCATTCACAAATATATATGGAACACAACACTACTAGAACAAATAGGTGATTTTTTAATTCTTGTAACTTAATCTTCTAAACCACAAACATCGATTTTTATTTCTTTTTTTTTTTTTTTTTTGGGGGGGAGGGGGACCAAAACTAATTTCTTTGTTGCCCTTCGCGTAAAGGTGTGACTAAGCGGCGTCCTAACCAAAGTTTCAAAAGTTTAGGTTAACCCATGCCTGGATTGAAACTTCGGTTCAGTCCTTGCTATTTTGGAGAAGAAAAAAAACAACCAATTTGTTTGATGATAAGTTGATTTCTTATTTTCTAAAACTAAAAATTAGTAGATCTGAAACAATCGAATTATTTTATTTTTTCTTGATTTTTTTAATAAACTTTTCCAAATTAACCTATATTGGCATTTTCCAGATTATAGAATAGTTTAAAATATTGATATTATTAATAAGAAGTATTTTGTGAAGAATGTCCATCCATGTTTAATAAAATCAAGAAATTAAGACATCTGATGAGGGGCAAATAACAGCAAACAGCAGTCTAACGAGCAACAATTCTATGTACACATCATTTTAGATTAATAATTGTAACAAACAACAAACCGTAGATAGAGAGAAGTGATTGTAAATTTGAAGCATTGCATTGAGCTTACCATTGGAATCAGGCTGGCTATCAACGTGTATAGTGGACGCAGATATTAGCAGGAGAACTACGAACCATAAATCCATTCCTTTTGAGGTGACTTCCATTTTTTCCTATGATGTGCTAACGAGAAAGGCACTCTTTTTATAAGGCACAACTGTTAAACTAAGTCTAAAGAATATATATTTGATTTTTTCAAAAATAAATATGAAATATTGGCTCATACCGAATTGTAAGCTGGTTGCACGTTTATGTCTATGACGAAACGAAATGTGGTCAAAACCTCTTTAAGTTTTCGTTGGATTTGATCGTTCTTTCTCCTTTAATTAAAATGTTGGGAGAATTTCATGTATACCCCTCAAAAACTTCAAAATTGTGTATTTCACTCTCTAAAATTCATAATATCAAATATACCCTTCTAAATTTAAAAAAAATCACAACTTTACCCATGTTATATTATTGTCTAATATTAAAACTCAGTTTAATATTATAAAGTACTCATTTTACCTTAATTAAGAAAAATAAAAATAGCAATGTGTTTAACAAAAAAAATCAGTATTTTAATTGATCGGTTTTCAATGTCAAATTAGTCATTTCTCTACTTCTGACATTCACATAGCCATATACCTAAACGTCACTTTGTATACGTCAGAAGTAGAAAAATGACTCATTTCTCTCAAAAACTGATCGATCAATTAGAAGACTTATTTTTTTCAAAACATGCTACATATTTTTTATTATTCTTAATAAGGATTAATATGGGTACTTTTATAAATTGAAAATCATTCTTTAATAGAAAATACAATAAAATAAGTAAATATGATATTATCACTTTTAGAGGAAATACATAATTTCAAATTTTTTTAGGCTTATACATGAAATTGCTCCTAAAATGTTTAACAATGCATATTTTTGGGCTCTTATCCTCCCTCCCCTCTCTCTCTCGATAGCCCTGCCATGTTGACTGAGGTCTCAGGTCCTCAAGACTTAAACAGGTGTAATAAATATCGCCGAGTCCGAACAACCAAGTGCATGCGTAGTGTCGACCGCAAAATTGCCGGTGTTTGTTGTGAAATATCAGAATAAAAGTAAGGGAGTCCATGGTACCCTTTTATCCGTTTACCCGACCCGTACTATACCCGATAAAGACAGGTATAGGTATGATTTATTTTTCGTAAATTTATTGGGTATGAGTATGGGTAAAGATTTATTTCGTTATCTAAATGGGTAAGGATACTGGTAAATCCTATTTTGTACCTGTTACCCGATCGGGTAAGTATAAAAATATTATATATATATGACAAAGACTTCTATGGACATAAGGACCTATTTGTAAAATGAACATATTTTTATTTTCGAAGTTCAAACAGTCGATCCGAACCGTTCATCTTGTTCTCCATATTAATATGTGCTTGGAGACCAAATTTTACATTTTTCTGAATTTTTTTACTATTTATTAAGATGGGTACAAAATTCAATGGTCTGAATTTGATATTTTTTGTACCCATCTTAATAAATAGTAAAAAAATTCAGAAAAATGTAAAATTTGGTCTCCAAGCACATATTAATATGGAGAACAAGATGAACGGTTCGGATCGACTATTTGAACTTTGAAAATAAAAATATGTTCATTTTACAAATAGGTCCTTATGTCCATAGAAGACACTCTATATATATATATATAGAGTAAGACTACCATGCATTGCGAATTAAAGTGGGTGTTTTAATTCGCGCTCATATCGCTATTTCTAAAGTTCAAATAGCCAATCCAAACCGCTCAACATGATCTCCATATTGAAATGTGCTTTGAGACCAAATTTTACATTTTTTTGAATTTTTTTACTATTTATTAAGCCACTTCGAAAATCGCTGTTCCAACGGTGGCTCAACCAAATAGTGAAACCGTTGGATCAGCGAATTTTAAATTTTACTGAATTTCACTGGTAACTTGCTAATTTCGAAAATTTAAATTTTGCTCCTAACTAACTGATTTCGAAAAAAGGTAAATTTAAGTATTAGCATTTCAGATTTAAAAACTCACGTTATTTATCCTTATATAATTATTTTTTATTTTTTTATGTGATACTTTATATTTTCCTTTGGACTTGCTTATAATGTGCATATTACAAATGCAGACATGTGTGTTGAAGATAAATACATTAAGCAAATTATCTCATTTTTTGGTAGTACCAGTAATTTATACATAGTACAGTTTCAAAAGAATTATTAAAAAATTAAATGAAAATAATTATATTTAAGTATTAAAAAAATAAATTAAAATAATTATATTTAAGTCATGATTTAGACCACAATATCTAACTAAATAAGAAAAACTCGAATCATGATTTAATTTTAACTTAAGCCGGCTTAAGTTGAAATTGCCTGCAAAATTTTAGGTCACAGCCAAACACCACCCTAGTTCTATCATTTCATTAAAAATTAGGATAATTAATTTGGTTCTGAATTTCATTAGCCTTTTTTTTTATAACGCTAAAATACATTAATTTATCCAATTTAATGAACAATGTTTATCCGGAGAATTTTCTCCAATGTCAACTATTTCGTACTTTTATATGATTGTTATTTATTTGACAAAGTTTCTCTTCTTCGTTTTTTTAGGATAAGATGCAAGTTGATGCTATTTTGATAAAGTTTTTAATTGCACATTCAACTTATTAGCTATGCTCATCACTTTGTGTATTGTTTATTACAGCAAAGGCTCTCATATGCTCTTGCATCACCCAAAGACAGTTTGCATTAAAAAAACACAAAAATAGAATCTTATATTGGTGTATGTTTAGCACTATGAAATAGTTTAAGCTTGCTAAATAATAGAGATCCATTTCTAAGAACTAGCTACTCTAATTTAATCTAATGGCGAAGATATATACATGATCTCTGATGTGGAAGATCATGAGTTTGAAATACGAATAGAATATTTTTTTTTTATAATAATAGAGTTATTAAATAGCTTGGTGAGTTGACCTCCAACCATTGCTATAAAAAATAGAGATCAATTTCAAGTTATATAAGATTAAAAATAAACCAATAAATTAAAAAGATGTATAATTAAGCTCTAATTATTTCTGGTCAGTGGTAATGCAATGGGTTTCCATATATAGTCTTTTTCTAATTAGGCGCTAATTAATTATTCACTTATAATTTATTGTTAATAATTAAATGCTAATTATGTACTTATAACATACTGCTATGTTATTCTTTTATAACAATTAAACGCTAATAATGTACTTAAGAGCATCTACATCCTAGCTAAAAACTAACAGAGATGAAGTGGATCTTTATGCTGCTGTTATCATATAGTTGTTTTCTTTTCTTTTTCTTGAAACAAAGGCATATGCGCCCATTCTATTAAAACAGAAACTGACTTACATCAAAAGTATTATTATATCATGCTATGATGACATTATTTTTAAAAGCAACATATATATATAGTAGATTAGTAATTGGCAGTTTCATATTCAAATGTCAGTTTAAAATTCTCATTTTTTTAAATTAATAAATGCTTGCGTAAGCAAAAACCTAAACCTCATATGCAGTCGTGTTGGACCGAGAACTTGTGATGAAAAGAATTACGATTCAGTTGCTTATTTTGAATATTAAATTTGTCCCCTCTTATTATTTTTGTTGTTTTCAATATATTTTTTTAAATAATACTATATTTTGTTGTTTTTATTATGTAAAAGACTATTTGTGTTGTTTTTATCTATTAACCGATTAGGTAATGAATTTAAATCCGATTAGTTAATAAGTTTGAATCCGATAACTTATTTGAATTCGATTTTTGCCTCACTGTAGAATTCGACCCCTGCGTACTCGCCACGTTATTATTTGTGTGCGTCTACTTTCAAATTGTTATCATCTGATTCAAATTTAATTTGAATCTGATAAGTGTCGGACCCAAATTATTCCCGGCTGACATATCAAATAAGAAGCCTATTGAGCACGGCCTCATTGCCCTCATTTGCAGCAAGGATGCGGGTCTTTCTGACGATTTCTGTTGGGAAAATTAATTTTTCCTCTTATTTATATTTTTTTGGGTTTTTTATTTTTCCTGATTTCACATCTTTCGCATTTTTGCTTTTACTTATTTACTACTTTATGCAGCAGGGCTAAAATATTTTAAGCTATTTATTATTTTGTTTTTGTATTTGATGCAATCATACATGTAGCGTATTTTTATTAATTTAATGAGGGCTTGATCTTTATTTTCACTAAAAAAAAAAAGGTTCTGTTACTCTTGACATTAATTTTTTCTATAAGAATTCTTACAAGAATCGAGCCTATACCACTCCATAGAAGAGAACGAAAAAAGTTTAATTATTGATTTTTTCACTTATAGAAGATTAAATACAGAAGAAATTAAAAGTGTTAAATTTTTGTAGTTCCTTTCATACGTATTGTCAATATTGCTAGAGTGAAGTAAGGAACGAGGTAAAAGAAATTTTTTGCCCGAGCCAATACAAACAAATTTAGTGTCAAATTGAAAATATTAGATTATTTATTTGAGGGACAGAAGATGATACTGTCTATGGGATATAACTCAAAAATAAAAAAAAATTATTCAAGTTCTTCTTCTTCTTTTTAAATCATTACCGGCTGTTGCTACTCAGTTCAAATCCATGGCTTCTAATTAAATAAAAATAAAAAACATAAAAATGAAGGTTTAATCAACAGCCCAATTATTTTTTCTATAGATTTAAATATCAAATCCTTCATAGTGATTTTAAATAAAAAGAAGGTTCAATATGTCATGTATTTGTCACTGTGTTTTTCTTCTCAGGAAAATCACTGTCACGGACAGTTTGACATTATATAAATAATGTCCATTTGATTTATGAAAAATGAAAATGTAAATATGACTAATAAAACAATTATGGACATCACTATGATATATGGTGTAATAAAATGTGGTCAACCCCTGTTTTATTATTCTCGTAATTGCCAGTAGGCCTGGTCCTTTTTAATTTTTTTTTAAGGTGGGCCCAGTATGCCTGTTCCATCCCCTGTTTTCTTTTGTTGGATTTGCATCTCGGTTCAAAAGTTTGCCCACAGATAGATAGCATTTAGGGGTGAAAACATTGTGGATAATATTCTATCCGTATTCAATTTATTTTCAAAAAATTAGATACGAATATTTAAATATCCGTGTGAATATGAATATTTAGTTTTATGTTTCAATTATGTGTATATTATAATAGAAGATATATGTCATATAGTTTTATATATATTATAAGTTTTATATATATATTATGAACAAATTATGTTATTTACAATTATAATTAGATAAATATTATCAACTTTAGTATTTTTTTATTAAATATCTTATCTGATCCGTATCTATATCCGAAAAATTAAAAATAAATATGAATATGATTTTATCACTATCCGTCTCTGTATCCGCTTTGTTTTTAGCCCTAGTTGCATTTCAATCTTGTATACGCAAAACAACTATTTAATGGCCTCATAGCCTCACAAGTCACAACATCTTACTCTCTTTAGGACAGGCCAAATTGACTCAGGTCCTGTATTCTTTTTATTTTAGGAACTTGACAGAAGCTGCCAAAGTTGCACTCTCTGAATTCATAAGAGATAATCACCAGTACAGCCGTATAAGGAGAGGGGAACCAAGTCTATAGGGTAAGTTATTACATAAAGCATGCCTGCTAATATCACATACACCAAATCAGATATTAAGGTGAGATCAGTAAATAAAATGAAAAAACCTTCACATAATTGAAGGGACAAAAAACCAAACAAAAATGATGAAAGAAGAAATTGCCAAAATCGAGCCAATGTACTGATAAGAATAGTTTAATTGTTGGGGAAAAGAAAAATTGCCAATTTATTTCTTTTTTTTTTTATGGTTAGCGGCAAAGGCAAAGGCTGCCACTAACAATTATATTTAATAAGAAAAGTTGTATTTACACAAATTTAAAATGGAAAAACCACATGATAAAAGTAAAAATTTTAGGTGCCCAGATCCTATGATTCCTAACTCGCAAACAATGCCGCCAGCATTGTGCAGTATGCCCCTGCGTCGCATACTCTCTCCTTATTTTTAAATGAATCCAGCCCAAGAGGCAATATCGAAAGATGCATCATTTAGCAATAGATTCAACGTTTTTCTTTTGTTGGAAAAAAAGCCTCCTATTTCTCTCCTTCCAAAGCGTCCAGGCTCCTGCCGTCCAGACCACCCCCAAAATTTCCTTTCAAGCCTTGTCAATCGACCAGTTGGCTTTGACCACCAATTTAGAATTTCGGATCCTCTTGACAAGGGAATATCGTGTCTAGCCAATAAGTCTCTCCAAAAGCTTTGCGCAAAAGGGCAATTCCACATGATATGATCTGTTGTTTCCTGGATTCCCGCACCACAGAGATGGCATCCTGGCTGCACCTGTATTCCTCTCCCTCCCAACACCTGGCTGCCAATTTATTTCTACAAGTGACTACTAAATATAGAACAAAAAAATTAACACAAGAAACAAACAACCAAATTATCTCGCTATGGGACCTGATGCAGATATGTCACCCATGTAAGCCATCTTGAAAACACTATTCTGACTAACATCACTTGAGAAATTGGCATTTCCACGGTGGGTCCTCTCTGTGGATATCTCCAGATCTAGGCTTTCCTTGAGTTCTACAACTACTATACTCATGGTAGGCCTCAGAGCAGAGCTATTATTAGTACACCTGCATGCAAGATCAGTAACCTTCCAGACAGAGTTTATGTCATACTGCCCATTCATTCTTGGGTCTACAATGCTTTCAATGTCTCCTCTAGAAAGCTTTTGATTCACCCATTCCTTTAGGTGGCTTCCCTCTGGACCCGCAATGATAGGAGGTTGTCCTGTGATGAGCTCTACCCTAACAACTCCAAAGCTGAACACATCGCTCTTTTCACTTAGCAGGTATGAGGAATAGTACCTGATCGAAGGTGTATCAAATTACTCGCTTTGTAAGAGGACTATATTTATATATTTATTTATGAGTGAGTCTATGGTACTATGCATAACATGATTTAGTCCGTAATACGGTTCAATATTTTCTTTTTTAAAATCTTAATGGTCGATCGTTCAACATGATTTCCATATGAATATGTACTTGCAGACCGAATTTTATATTTTTTGGAATTTTTTTTACTATTTTTTAAGGTAGGTAGAAAATCACTGTTTTTGAATGGTCCAGAATTTTCAGATCAAGTGATTTTCTACCTAACTTAAAAAATAGTAAAAAAATTCCAAAAAATATAAAATTTGGTCTGCAAGTACATATTCATATGAAAATTGTTATAATCAGTTGGTCATATCATTTTTTGTTATTACGGCATGCAAATAACCATATTAATTCAAAGAAAAACAGGTCTATTACCACCAAAGAAAAAAAGCTTGGCGGATTTTAGTATTAATTATGAAAAGAAAAGAGGTCCTACTCCGGATCCAGGTAGCCAGGGGTGCCGACAACTACAGTTGAAACATGACTGCTTGCGGCATTGTTAAAAGTCCTGGAAAGCCCAAAATCGGCAATCCTTGCCTCAAGGTTTTCATTTAAAAGAATGTTGCTCGTCTTCACGTCCCTATGTATTAGCGGCGGATAGCACGCCTTATGCAAATAGTCCAACCCTTCATTGTTTTATTGATATATACTTAGTTGATAATATTTCATTTGGCTTGTGAGTTGTGATGTCAATATTTTCCAATATGAGATACAGCTGTATGGAGTCTTGGTGTCTCTAATTTTTTGGTCTGGTATGCTAAAAGCATAAACGGCAA
The DNA here is from genome assembly GCA_024447775.1 of Carex cristatella. NCBI lineage: Eukaryota > Viridiplantae > Streptophyta > Magnoliopsida > Poales > Cyperaceae > Carex > Carex cristatella. The sequence continues at coordinate 498,414 of JAJHPF010000002.1, forward strand.
CAAAAACTAAAATCATTGGAATACTTGATAAAATTGTAAATTTTATGGAGTGTCCTAGGTTGATTGATGTTATTTTCTTGAGATCAGGAACTTCATGTTAAGAACTAAATGATTAGGAATTCAAGTTTCTAAACACCATTTGTACCAAGTGCAGATTCATGTGCGATTTTAACCCGTTGTTTCCAACTCAGAGGCCTTGCAGTATCTGAAAATGGCAGATTTGAGACCTTAAATACAAATCCTTGAGTAGAAATTATCTTGAAAAAAACCGCTATTGAGAAAATATTAGAGTTAAAGTTCATAATCACCCATGAGCTTCTTTTGCAGAGTTCCTTCTTGCATGTACTTGTATATAGTGTTCTAACAATTACCCGTGACCCGTGACCCGGTCCGGTCCGCCCGTAACCCGTGTACCGGTCCGGTCCGGTCCGTGCACGGGTTGGACGGGTTCGGGGGTAGGCCGGACTGGGTCAAAATCCGGGTAAGGGTCAAGTTTTTGAAACCGAAACCCGCCGAACCCGTGACCCGTGAACCCGCCTACCCGGTCCGGTCCGCCCGCCAACCCGGTCCGCCCGGTCCGCCCGCCCGCCTACCCGCCTACCCGTACCCGTGCCCGCCTACCCGTGCCTGCAATATATGCCTGCGCATGCTTTACAAAAACAGGCGTAACTTTCAATCCGACCGTCGGATCGAGCTGAAATTTGAACTGGAGATCCATAGCTCAAGGACGAATTAGAAATAGGTCTATAGACCCATTTCACCAAGGATCGCTTCGGATTCGCGATCCGAAGTTGTTTTAAGGAACTTTTAGATGTTTTTCTATAATTTTAGACTTTTGTGGGTTTTTATGTAATTTCCGTTTTTTAGGGTCTAATATTTAAGACAGAAAGTTGGTTTTTTTTTGCAGACAATATTATTAAGCAGTTTATATCAAATTTCTGAGAATCTGTGTGATCTCAAACAAAATTCCTCTTTTCCATTGTTTTTGCAATTTCTGTGTTGCTTCGTGCATCATTTCGTATTTTAAAAAAAATCTAAATTGTTTTTAAATATTTCAAATAATTCCAAATAATTCGGTTTGAAAAAAAGAAAAAAACCGTTACCAAATATTTCACATATTTTTCTTTGTTATCAAATATTTTCTTTCAAAAAACCGAAAAAAAAAACAGAAAAAAAAAAACCCAAAAAAAAACCCGGTCCGGACCAACCCGTGAACCCGGTCCGCCCGGTCCGTGAACCCGTGGGGGTAAGGGTCCACGGGCGGGTAAGGGTAGAGTTTCAAAATTTCGACCCGTGTACCCGCCTACCCGCCTACCCGTGAACCCCCCGAACCCGTGCCCGGCCAACCCGTGAACCCGGACGGGTTGAACCCGGTCCGTCCCGGTCCGGTCCGTTTTAATACACTACTTGTATACAAGTGCCATGTGATCTCCATCCATGCAATAGCCAATTAGTGACACCAAGTATCTGTGATGAACCCTTGCCAAATTTTGAGCCTGGAAACAGAGCAAATTCGTTTTAACAAAACAACAAAAAGGTAACTCAATTACTCAAGTAAAGCATGTTTCGCACTATTATTCAACGGGTCATAAATCATCTAAACATTCTGAAGAAGATTTTGTAGATTATTTTACATAATTTTCCTGGCCTATTATTGAAGAAGTATCGATCTGTCCATTTGAATGCGCTACAGTTCAGGTTAAGGTTTTACTAAGATGGATTGCCTATCAGAATCTTTGTATTCTATCTTTAAGCCAAATATAAACTGATAATTGTTCAATGCTTGCTCCGAAATGGTATCGACATTTGAGGCTTGATTATTCTTTAGCAACAATTATTATTTTCCTCTACAAATAAAAGACATTTGATACGACAACTGAATATATAAACTATAGTGCTCTGAATACATCTCATCAGCTTTTTTCAAGCAATCCAATGATATTTAAGTAAAAGAGACTAATTAATGATATATAAGGGGAAAAAAATTACAAACACAAGCAATCCAATGAACAAATTCATACGTATGAACAGAGCAGTTCTTGCGAACAACAGAAATAATTGCATATAACAATATATACCATACAACAACAACAACAACAAGCAAGCTTTTAGTCCCAAACAAATTGAGGTAGGTTAGAAATAGAACCCAATCAGAGTCACAAAGTCAAGATATATAGATAGTAGTAGTACTAATATTAATAACAACAACGACGACGACGACAACAATATAGTAATACTAATAGTAATAATCATATCAATAATATCAGTAATGATACTAATAATACTAACAATATTATGCATAGAAGGAAAAATCGGAATCGGAATCGGGATCGGACTTTTGGCCAAGGGATCCGAAATAGATGAATCGGTCAAAATCGGCCGAATCGGATCGGAAAATCGGACTTTTTTGCCAGAAGCTCATTTTATACTAGAAAAATAGAAAAAAATTGATAAAAAATAATTTGTGAAATTTAGACAAATATAAGATATATACCATTAAGTACAGGAAAAAAATAAGATATATAAGATATATACCATTAAGTTTAGACAAATATAAGATATATACAGAAAAAAAATAAGCACATGCCGATTCCGGTCCTAACCGGGTAACTCGGACTGAAATCGGATCGGCTCCAGCCGATTCCGGTCCGAAACGGCCGATTTTGCATCTATGATATTATGTTTACATTATAGATCATAGGAAACAAAGTCCTAAGCTCTACGTCCTTAACCCAAATCATTAGCCATATATTTAAAATAAAAATAAAAAATGATTTTGCATGACCTCTATTTTTTTGCTCAAAAGAAAAACAAATGCGATTGTACATTTGTGATAATGCAGTGTAGGCTTACCGTTAGAGTCAAGCTGGCCATCAACTTGGATAGTAAACACAGTGATTAGAAGAAGAACTAAGAACCATAAATCCATTCCTTCCGAGGTGATGACTTCTTCTCTTTGAGGCCACTCCTTTTATGGAATATCTCAAAATGGTTGACCAATTCTAAAACAATATTTATTGGATTTATAAAAATTGAAATTTTAAGTATGGCTCCAACAACAAAATTTAAAGAGAGCACGTTTATATTTAACGTAATAAACTGTGCCACCGCCTATTTTCCTTTCCATATGGTGTGTATATATCATTGAGAGGGTTATATCTGTTTATATTTTTGAGATATGGATGCGGATCAGATTAAACGGATATGAATATAAATAAGATATTAAATGTATAGTGATATAATTTGAATCCCTAATAAAAAATATTGTAAGGAAAGTAATTATATATTATCAACAAATTATTTATTTCATTAGAAAATAAAAATAACATAAAATACTGATATAAGTAATTGATGTACTCTCTGTTGAAACCAAAATTTGGCCGATGAGAGACACCAAATCTGATAACTAAATTTTAAGAGATCTTAGCATCTTACTCTAATAGTCTAATTAGTCCCAGGCCCAGTTGAGCTGAGAAGTTCTCAATGTCAACCATTAATTCGTCACTTTGATTAATTCTTTATTACGTAGACAGTTTGTCAGGAAAGCAAAATTTTCATTTTATATGGGTTGTCAGGAAAGCAAAGTTTTAATTTTATATGGGTTGTCAGGATAGCAAAATTTTAATTTTATATGGTTTGCTAGTAGTTTACGACTTACCGGAAAGAAACTACGGAGTTACCTCTGTAAACCAAAAAAACAAATTGTGGTTAATAAATTAGAAGCACAACTTCTATTCTCAATTAAAACAAAAAAGTTTCTTCTTTGTTAAAAAATTGGGGATGAATCACTAGTTTCACAATATAACTATAAAGAGAAGTTTTAAATATTTTCAATAATGCAAATAAGAATGAAAAAAAGAATATACAAGATAACATTATTTAATAGTTCATATTTCATAGTATTACAGATTATAATAGATGAAGAACAATTAATTTTATAAGTGAAATGAAGTAATTATACCTATTTCAATATTTTATATATTATAATAATCAAAATAAGCTTTCAACAAAACGAACGATAATTTTATAGGTGAATACTAGATGAAGAGCAAACAAAAGAAATAATTAATATTTGAATATTTTTTATATAAAATTAGAGATTAAAATATGGACTCAGGGACCCAAGAGGATCACTATTATTTGGAGGTTCGCTTTATTAATTGGGATAAATTAAACTGCAAGAGGATCACTATTATTTGAACCTAATTAAGAGTCTATAATTCAGCCATTTGAGTACAAATTCGATTAATTAAATTGGGATAAATTTGGTTCGAAGTTCAGGTACCTATATTTATTTTTTAAACGCAAGATTATATTATTTCGTCCAATTTTTCAAAGTAAACGCGAGAATTTCAGACATAATTTGTGACGGTTGTAGCCATTTTGACAAAGTCTTTCATTGCACATTCAAGCAATGCTCATCACTTTCATTATTGTTGTCACACCCCAGAATTTTACCATCTGGAGCGTCATTATATAAGCATCTTCACACCTTTCCTTGATCCGTGAACCTACGTCGCCAACAGAAAAGAAAACAAAATGACAAAACGGAGTTAGCTACAAAGCTCAGTAACCGGTTATTTAACGACACGCTTCTCTATAATTGACTTAATTTAACAACCATTCAAACAGGCCGGATTAATCCACACAAATACACATAAAATTATGCACACATATTTAACCAGGATAGCACGTCGGTCTAGGTTGTCCGTAAAACAAGTCACATCATATTCACACAGTTGGAATCTCATCACATAGGCGATTCCCAACTTCCACATAACACAATTCCACAAAAACACCAATCCAATGGGAAATCCATCCAACATTGGAAGGCCGCCAACCCGCTGGGAAATCCATCCAACAACGAGAGGCTACAATCACATATCAAATTCCAACCTCAGACCCGCTATCCCGTTAAATATGTCATCATAATCCAATATGCAATACCAATATCCAAATAAACCATACAAAACGATAACACAGATTATAGAGAAGTCCGGTTACCTGATAGCAAGATGTTCGAAATTTCAAAGCGGATTGCAATAACATATTAGAATCACGGCGGCGTAGTCGGAATTCAAATCGGACTATGATATTGATTATCAAAATAGTCATGAGAAGATTTCTTTATTTATTTCTATTCTTATTTTCTTTTCTTAAGTGGATGCCGCAGGGAATATATGGATATGATCAGAGAGAAATTGAAAGGGTGCGGTTAAGACAAAATAAGAATTGGCAGAGAAATAAAATTAAAGGGTGCCGTTTGATATATTTATAGAGGGTTTAATCAAAAGGTGCGGTAATTTATTTATTTCCCTTCGTAACCGAATCAAATTAGACGTTATAATTAAAACTTTAAAAAGGAAGGCGGCTTTACCATTTATATACAATTAATTATTCGGAATAGTTGCCTGGAAATAATACTATGGTTTTTTTTTTTTATAATTTTTTTTAACAGAGATGTATATAATATATTTAATATTATAAAATAATTACAAACATAAATAATAATAACTCAAAATTTTCGGAATGTTACAATTGTTTATTATCTAGGCAGTGTATATTAAACAAAAAAAAACTTAGAATTTGGTTAAGTACTACGAAATAGTTAAGTTTGGTAATGATGTACAAATCCATGCATTTCAAGTTATATAAAGGAATCAAAGAAGAAACGATGTTTGATAATTAAGCTCTTGTGCACTTATAATTTGTTGGTATTTTATTATTTCTCTATATTTATTCATTAAATTTTATATAAATAATTCATTACTCTGACAATTATTTATTTATAAATTTTCTTACATTAATCGAGTTTAAGCCAATACGTAGATGAGAGAATTTTATTTTCCATTGATCTCATCAATATAGAGAACATATAAATGACAAAAAAAAAAAAAATTGTATGGTTCCGATTTTACATAGGTGTTATCAATACTTACTAGCTACAGATTTTTCATATACTAAAGTTAGGAACTCAAATAAAATAAACTTTATCTCGAAAAAATCAATACTTGCTACAAGAAATTAAGTAATGTTGCAGATCATTATTTCATATTAACAAATAATTAGTCTTTCTAGATTTCAATCCTGCAATCATTGACTCACAGAGAACATTACTAGTGTCACTAGACAAAAACTAAAAAATAAAAAAATTATTTGGAATTGAAAAGATAGAAAAATATATATTTAGTTATGATATCAACAGTACTTATCTTTTTATTAATAACACAAAAATCTTAAAATTTAAATATACAGACAATTTTATACTTTATTAATTATTTTTCTTTAAAAACTACTTCTCTCATGCATGAAATTATGGCGCTCGTTCGGTAGCGGCCGACAGTTGTTGCAGATTCCATCCGTGACGAGGAAGAAAAGCATAATCTCCTTACTGCTTGATTTTGTACTAAATGAATTCAAAATATTAAAAAAAAAAATCATGTACATGCATCACTAATGAAGTAGATAGATTTCAATTGTTTGGATTTGTCGTTTGAAACCGATCAAATAGACTTCTGAAATTATGCTAATCAAGATATCACTAATGAAGTAGATGGATTTTAACGGTTTGGATTCATTATTAGAGATACCATTATTACTATTAGTAATACTACTATTATTATTTTATACTTAATTATCTACTTCATCTTGTGACTACGATCAGTGGCGGAGCCAATATACACCAGGGGTAGGCAGTTGCCTACCTCTGGATTTGAAGTTTTAATAAGAACAAGATAAAATTTTACTTTGCCTACCCTTGAAATTAGCTTTGCCTACCTCTAGTTTACCCTCTAATAGAGTAAAGTTTTTACTTTGTCATTTTAAAATAACCGACACAAAAATAATATCTGTAACGGTTACTAAAAAAACCGACACAAATGGCAATATCTGTATCGGTTAAAAAATGTGTGATACAAATTTACAGAAATTTTGTGTCGGTTATTTATAAATAACCGACACAAATTGTCAAGAATCTGTGTCGGTTTTTTATTTAGCCAATACAAATTATTTTTTGTGTCGCATTTTTATAATATACTGTTACAGAAAGGTTTCTGTATCGTTTGACAATATTAACCGACACAAGTAGGACGACACAAATTGTGTTTCTCCCACCAGTAGATTGTGGCCATTTCGACGAAGTCTTTACATTCAACTGCATGCTCATCACTTTGATTATTTTATATTGCATGTTGTCGGTTAAGCTAATAGTTAAGTTTGGTAATGATACAAATTCATGCATTTCAAGTTATATAAAGATACCAAAGAGAAACGATATATATGTTTAATAATTAATTAAGCTCTTGTGTACTTATAATTTGTTGGTATTTTATTATTTCTCTATATTTATTCATTAAACTTTATATAAATATTTCGTTATTCTGACATTTATTTAATTAAAATATCTTATTATTGATAACACAAAATTCTCAATATTTTAATATATGGACAATTTTATTCTTTATTAATTATTTTTTCTTGTAAAAGTACTTCTCTCATGATATCATAAGTTTTTCTTTCCATTCAAAGTTCAATTTAGAATACATGTTATTTTGTTTAAAATTTGTTTATACGACATTATAATATGATTTTTTTTTCTTATGGTTTAGAGTATAGGATAGAGAGAGTAGAAAGACAGTGCAAAGAGTTTATATCCTACACACTATTATTTGAGAGTTTATAAATTTGAATAGTTTATATACAGAGTTCACTCTCTTCTCTCATCCTCACACCATAAGGATTTTGTAAAACAAAGTAAATATATATTAATCAGGTCCGATCACTCCTTTCTATTCTCTAGAGCATATGCTAAGATCCAGTTCAGCCGCATTTCATTACAAATTCGGATAAATTGGGATAAAATTGGATCTGAATTTCAGTTACCTATTTTTTAAAACGATAAAATAATATTATTTTGTTCAATTTAATTGATCAACAATTTGTTTGTTTTCGAGAAATTTTCAAAGTCAACCATTTGTACATTTTGTGACAATTTTTTTTTTTTTATGTTTAGGATAAAAGGAGGTTAATATGTCATGTTGACAAAGTCTTCAATTGAAACATTCAACTGATCAGTAATGCTCATCAATTCAGTATTGTTTATTACCTATATACACATCTTGTACTAAAAAAAACCAAAACATAAACTACGAAATAGTTAAGTTTGGTAATGATAGAGATCCATTTTTAGTTATATAAGAATAAAAAGAAATCAACAGAAGATATATAATAATTAAGTGCTAATTGCATGTGCACTTATAATTTGTTGGTACTTTTATTACTTCCCTATATTTATTCATTACATTTTAAATAAATATTCCGTTACTCTGACTTATAATTTAATTAACTATTTATAAAGGTGGCAATATATTTTTTTTATTTAACTTAACATGACTTAAATTATGTAATAAATAAGCAATTTTACAATTTATTAATTATTTTCTTTTAAAACTGCTTATCTCGCATATATTATTATAGGATTTTCTTCTTTAAAAATTCTATATACGAAATATATATGTTATTTTGTTTAAAATTTGTTTTTATATCACACATTATAATTAATGGTATTTATACTTATTTAAAGAAGTTAGATTTGTAAAATAAATAAATATTCGTTATTGGTATATCATCACATCTTTAGGAATTTTAAAGATAATACAAGAGTGAAAGAATTTTTTTTTTTTTAATCTTTCAACATTGCACATATATATTATTTTAACGAGCTCCACCAATTTTACTGAGAATGTCGTAATATTAACATTTTGACACACTATACTCCAAAAAAGTATTTTGAAAAGTAACATTTTATGTTTTGAAAAATCAATAAAGAAAATGTCATAAAATATTTATATAAGTTAAACATGAATTGATAACAAAAAAATCATATTGAATGCAAACTATCATAAATAATTTTGGCAGTGGACTTATTCTTCCGGGATTTTTATTAATCGAAATAAAATAAAATAAATATCGAAAAGGGGAGACGGATCTGATTTTTTTTTAAAAGTAATAAGGCCGGAGTAATTATCAACGTCCCTAGGGACGGGAAAAACAACGACGTCCGTGTTAATGGCAATCTCTCCCCGTATTACTCCTTAACCCAAACAAAAAAAAATTAGGGACAGGATAAACAACGACGTCCGTGAACAGTGACAAAAAAAAAAATATCAGGGACGGATTTATCATTACCGTCCGTTAAGTGTTTAAAAAAAAAAACTTAGGTTTGATTTTGGTTAAATAAAAAAAAAACTTAGAAAATTTATATTTACTAAATTATGTTTCAACTATAAAAATAATAATTTATTTTTAACTAAAAAATAATAATTTATTTTTCAAATGACTAGATTAGTGGTTAGATTAGTGTCATTTTTTTAACGGAGTTCTCAAAAAACAAAATTAAGTTTTAAAAAAAACATAATTTAGTCATTTGATATAATGGAATTCTCAATAAATTAAATTAAAAAAATATGTCTATGTTATCGGACACATAGATTGTCTACCAATTAAATTCAAATTTAATGCAATTAACTATTGATTAATAATGTATCAAGATCAGGGATATAGAATTTCAAGTCATTTGATGTAGCTAAAACATAAATCAAATCTCATCATATTTATAGACATAATATCAAATATATATTTTTTTATTTAACCAAAATCAAACCTAAGTTTTATTTTTATTTTTTAAACACTGTTCACCGAAGGTAATGATAATTCCGTCCCTGAATTTTTTTTTTTTTGGTTAAGGAGTAATACGGGGAGAGATTACCATTAACACGGACGTTGTTGTTTATCCCGTCCCTAGGGACGTTGATAATTACTCCGGCCTTATTACTTTTCGAAAAAAATCAGATTTGTTCTTCCTTTTTGATATTTATTTTATTTTATTTCGATTAATAAAAATCCCGGCTTATTCTTTGTATGTTTCGTGTGATGCGCAATAATGAGTTGATCCAAAATTTTCTTCCTTATTAAATGCAAAATTATTAAAAAAGAAAATTCAAAGAGTATGTAGCAATTATGGAAATCAAATAATTAATAAATTATCATAATATTAATTACATTATGAAAGATATATATATATATATATTAGCTTAAAAGATAATCAAAGAAGATTAGAATGGGCTATATATTTAAAAAATTTAAAATGTTGTGTTATTAGAAAAGAGAACTATTTACTATTGTTAATATGCTTACTACTAGAGGATTGGTCCAGGTCAACCGGGGAATTAAAAATTAAAAGGTGGTGGAACAGGACATTTCCAGGGTTATCGAAATGGAGAGAAAAAAAGATAAGCAGACCCGTTCTTATTGTTTGAACTCGGTCCATAAAATTTTCGGACGGACCTCACTAGTGGCTTACGAACACCGAGACTAGATTAAGGATGCGAGGCTCCAAATTGAAAACACAAGAAGAATGGCAATATTCCAAATTAAGATGGTGTTCAGCCATTTAATCAGATTCATAATGGTGTAATTTAGTTAGCAGCAGAAATTGCGTTGGCCGGACTAGAATTGGGTTGAATTGACAAATTAAATTAAAAATTAGCATGGAAAAATAATCAAAACAGTACAGCACAAAATGTCGATGAGATTTAAAAACTGAAGGGAGTAGAGGTAAAGAAGAGAGAAGCTGACAACTGGGACCTTAACTGTCAGAGAAATCGGGCATAAATATAATAGAGTAGAAGATTCTGCTTCCGGAAAAGAATAGGCCCGACTAAAGCCCAATGAGTAATTAAAACGAGAAGCCTGTAAAAAATAAAGGAAGCCCAAACAAAATAGTGGATGAAGATATTGAAGTACAAAAATCAAATTTCGGAAAGCTCCTTTCTTAAGATTCGAACACTCTTCAGCGATGCCCTCGGAGTTTCTATAACACCCTTGGCGACTTTCTGGGTCCACAAAAATGTCCTTAAAGGCTTAAACCCTGAAAAATTACCAGACCAACCCTAGAATTATCCAGATTTTGTATAACACCCTAAATTTTAAGAAATCACATAATCTCTCTCAAATTTATGAGATCACAGAAATGACCTGAAACTCTGGAACATTTGTATAAAATACCTCGAAATTCAGAAATATTCATATAATTTAAATTATCTGAATACCAAAAAAATTCATATAATATATCTGTCAACTCTAAAAAAACTCATGTGGGAATTATTTGAATAACTGGAAAAAGTCCTGAAAATGCTAAGAAGCCAAACAACCTCATGCATACTTTCAAACCAAACCAAATCCAAATCCAAACCAACCAAACCAAAATCAAACAATTCAATCCCGGTATATATTTCCTTGGAACTTGAGCTAGCATAGTGGTGTTGAAAACTCAAGTTTTGAGATCTTGACAATTTGAGTTGGCACAGCGTATCGAATGCAAACTCGAATTTTACAGGCTATAAGGAACATGCTTTTCAGCCTCCCCGAAGACACAATAAACCATGTTCCCGATCTTCATGAACAAAATCCTTGCAAACACAGGAAAGCCATATTTTCGATTTTTCATAAGCAACACTTTTGTATGTAGACGCAAGAAACAGGGTAGACTCTCAAGTTATGGGTTTAAACACATATTGGAGGTTAATTGTTATAATCGGAATTTTTAGATGTAATTAGTTAGACTAATGATTATTTTTTATGACTAATTAAATTTTTTCTTAAAAACTATTAATTCTATCCTATTGAAATTTAAAATAAAAATTTCAATTTGATTGAATCAAAATTCTCAATATAAAATTTCTCATAAAATAAAATGAAAAACAAATATTACGAAAAACTTTAAATGAGATAATTAATGAAATTATAAAGAAATTCGTCAAATTAATCACTGACATTCGAATATTTTCGTATTAGATTAATTTAACACGCAAAACCCATTAGTGTAGCTTAATTCAAACCCATTGTTTAAATTATTTTCTTTTTATTTCTTGAATCTGGGTCTATCTCAAACCTTCAAATTTTTAATTTTGCACGAATCTTAAAACAAGTCCTTTTATGATCCCGAAACACATTTAATTAAAAAACCACCCAACTCGTAGTTAAATTGAATAAATTAATTATGTATTTAAAATACAAATCTAGATATAAATATGTTGTAAATTAATAAGGACAATTAATTTGCAACATATTTTTATTTAGTAATTTTTGAAGTTAGATATTAACTTTGAAACTATAGGACTTAGCGCGACAAATTAACAAAACTATAGGTCACCAGACCTACCTGGACTCCGATCCATGGATTATTCCATCGGCGTAGGCGAGGACCCCGCAGGCTATCCGTACGAGTAGCCTCTTGTACACAATTCCCGCTTAGCATACAGGTGTGGGATATATGATTATTCTTTTCTTGCCATACCCCACAAGTGGACCACTTGACCTAACATATTTATTTTAATTAAATAATTGCATAAAGACTATAGGGCATATTTATCTTTTCTGCATTGTAGATAGGTTTGCATAAATCCTGAAAACAATAAATTAACCGTCTTCTAGGAGTAGTGTAATTAATGGTATATAATATATATATATATATATATATAGATATATTAGGATATTATTATATTATTATCATTAGGATATTAGTTTGTTTTCTTCGCGTAGAAGACAATACCTATGTATATATATCAGGAGGGATCCATTTACAACTTGTTACAACATTCGGTTTTGCAAATTTTAAAGTTCAAACAGTCGATCCAAACCGTTCAACATGATCTCTATATTAAAATGTGTTTTGAGATCAAATTTTATATTTTTTGAATTTTTTTACTATTTATTAAGTATTTTACAAATCTGCTATTTTTAGACAATTCTGGACCACTGAAAAAAAACAGTTTTGTAAAATACTTAATAAATAGTAAAAAATTAAAAAAAAATATAAAACTTAATCTCAAAGCACATTTTAATATAAAGATCATGTTGAACGGTTTGGATCGACTATTTGGACTTTCAAAAGCGCAAAAACAAATGTTGTAACATGTTGTAAGATCCAAATTGTTGTAAGTCGATCCCTCCTATATATATATATATATATATATATACGTAAACATATACGTATACATATATATATATAGAGGTTGACTAGGTTTCTTCATGGAGTAAAATACATTTGTACTCCACGCTATATCTTCATTTCCAAAGTTCAAATAGCCGATTCGAACCTTCCAACATGTTCTCCATATTGAAATGTGCTTCGAGACCAAATTTTACATTTTTGCGAATTTTTCTACTATTTATCAAGCCACTTTGAAAATCGCTGATCCACAATGAGCAATACAAAAACAGTAAAAATTTATGAACCATCGGATCAGCGATTTTCAAAGTGGCTTAATAAATAGTAAAAAAAACTCAAAAAAATGTAAAATTTGGTCTTCAAGCACATTTCAATTTGGAGATCATGTTGAGCGGTTCGAATCGGTTGTTTGGATTTTCAAAATAGAAATATAGTGCCATGGATTAAAAACTTGTTGTACTCCATCAAGCACCCTAGCCCAGCTATATATTTGATGCTCACATTCATTGGTGAGAGTTGAGAAAAGACCTAGTGACTGCTTTCCGGCTTGTTGGTATGGAATGAGTTGGCCTCGCAGCCATTGAGCCGGTGAATCACTTGATCCCTTGGAGGTCTTCTAGAATATATTATATGTATTCTTGGACTTATATATATTCAAGGTTTTCAGTTTACATTTTTACGTGCACTGGATCGAGTTCGGGGCATGAATCAATTCAGGAGTTGTCTCCCCTACATTAGGAGCTACTCGCCATATACGAGTTTGATATTAGACTGCACAGATCATGATTGGATCATGAGTCTGTGGTAGGTCTGATTTATGTGAGACGGTTCGAGTTTGTGGCGTAGTCATGTGAGGTGGTTGGAGTCCGTGGCATGTTGGTGCACAGTTCGAGTCTGGCACTATATCCCGTTAGTCTAGCCAGGCAAATGGAGTTCTCTCCTGCTCATGACGGAAGAGATTAATCATTTTTACATCATGCTAGTAGTTTTCTCTTATTTTATATGTTTGGTTGAAGAATCAATTTAAAAGTAAGAAATCATCGAATTTAGATAAGTCCATCTGCTAGTGCGGTACTCTCTTGTGGGGCAATTCTCGATGTCACCGGACAACGTGTATCATTACACTTTCTGATCGCAGTACTTGGACAATATCTTATTGGATCGTTTTGGTCCGATTGGCACAGCACAGGGTTATAGGGTGACTTCCATTCCGTATATTATTATATTAAATTTTGACACACAGTATTGAGGTAGTGGACCCCGATTGGATTATTAATATAATAATCCTCTCCTTGTATTTTATTTTTGGGTACCTTTGCATGTTGTCATATTACACTTAATCGTTGCATGTTGGATAGCGGCAATTACTATATGTGTTTTCTTTTAATAGTTAATCAAGGTAGGTTTTATATATATATCCCATCAACGAAAAAAAAAGGCACTTAAGGTTTAGGTTTTTCCAGTCCCGCCCGGCCCCAGATGAGGTTGATTGGGTTTATTTCCTTGCAATACATGGATGAGATGCAACTAAACACAGCCATGATCTGAGAGTACATCATTTGCATATAAGTTACGTTTATAAAATCATACGCAAAACTTTTATTCAAAAGTACTTTGACCGTAAGGGATTCCTGGAATGGTAATTCTGGGTTACATACTGGGTGATTAGTCGCTCAACCATAGAGACTGGTGATCAGCAGCATGATTTGCCAGGAGCTATTCCTGAGGACCTTGTAGTTTGATTTACATTTATTAGGGCTTTTTGTTAGGACATACGAAATCTGATACTTTTGTTCAGTATATCAGATTCGTTAGATCATGTATCTCGTTCCTTAGATTATCTTTTACTTATTATTCAATGGGTTGTATGAATATTATATGTGTATGTTTATTTACTGATGTTATAACTTGTGCTCTTATTATTACTATTTACGCTTTCGCATTTGTGTATTATTTATATTTGTTTAGCCTTTCATGTTTATTGAGTTAATAAACATGAGGCGAGAATTAGTCATGCCTTAATCCGGAATTCCCAGTTTGAAGTGTGACATCCTTGAGGTGATAGTCAAACCCTAATCCGGAATTTCCGGTTTGAGGTGTGACATTAATTGTATAATATTATCAGGTTAAGTAGGGAAGTACCTGCTGAAATATTAAAGAACCCACAATCAATAAAAAGTTCTCGTGCTATAATACAACGTGGGGGGATGAATCTGAAACCTTCTTCACGCTTGAAATGTTCTCATGATATTGTGTTCGCCGAAAAGGCCCAATAATTACAAAATTAACAATCTTCAAATTTTGTTTGAATTAATATTGTTGTTGTACTATTTTTAAAAGATCGCCAAGCCAATAAACTTGTAGGATTAGGTCCACCATGCTTACAAGGCAAATCGATCACTAATTGCCATTATGCGGACGACACCATATTGTTTCTTCAAGCCTCTCATATCAATGTTGCTTTAGCTTGGTGGGGAATGATTTGCTTTGAAGCATTATCGGGTATTAAATTGAATCTACTTAAAACAGAACTATACCCCATCAATACAGTTGGTGAGGACTTTGCTAATACTTTTAGATGTAAGGTAGGCCAATTTCCCTTTCAATATTTAGGTCTTCCATTAAAAGACTCAAAATTACTTATTGATGATTGGCAATTTTTCATAGATAAAGTAGGGAAAAGACTACAGGAATGGAAATGCCAACTTTTATCTTTAGGAGGTAGATTAATTTTGATTAATTCGGTATTATTGGCTATCCCATTATATACCTTATCAATATTTAGAGCACGGCAAACAATTCTGAAAAGATTAGACACTATTAGAAATAAATTCTTATGGCAAGGCTCCGATCGATCTAGGAAAAAATATGCACTAGTTAAATGGTCAAGGGCTTGTTTAGCTAAATGTAATGGTGGTTTAGGTATACTTCACCTTCAAGAGATGAACATTTCATTACTTCTTAAATGGTGGTGGAAATTCCATAATTGCCAATATCATGCATTATGGAAAACTGTCATCTTACACAAATACTATTATGCCAATATTATGTAATTATCTCCTTTTTGGTCTTCTATAATGAAACTTAATCCCTTAGGTCAAATGATTGTTTCATACACCCGATGTGCACACTCCTCTTTAGAATTTTGGAATTCATTATGGTATGGAAATTGTACGCTTGCTACTAAGTATCCTCAACTATATAACATCTGCTCTAATAAATCAATTTCCATATGTGAAGTAGTCCTTTCTCAAGGATCTGCTATAAAATTTAGGAGAAACATTAGTGGCATGCTACTAGTTAATTGGCAAGACATCCTAGTTTTAATTAGTTCCTCTAGTTTCACTCACAATTCAGACAATATAGCTTGGAGATGGAACAATTATGGTACCTTTATGGTTAGATCAATTTATAGAATTCTCA
The DNA here is from genome assembly GCA_024447775.1 of Carex cristatella. Taxonomy (NCBI): domain Eukaryota; kingdom Viridiplantae; phylum Streptophyta; class Magnoliopsida; order Poales; family Cyperaceae; genus Carex; species Carex cristatella. The sequence continues at coordinate 514,846 of JAJHPF010000002.1, forward strand.
ACTTTAGAGGTGTTAATGATAATAAATTTTCTGTTGTTTGGGAATTACCTATTCCACCAAAAATTAGAATATTTTTATGGTTACTGTTAAATAACAAAATTTTTACTAAAAAAAATTTAAGTAAAAGAGGGTGGCTCGGTAATCTAACTTGTTATTTTTGGTCGGAAGTATAAGACACTAATCACCTTTTCTTAAGATGCCAACAAGCACAGAAAATCTGGTTTTGGTTAGGAAAGAGCCACATTTTTTTTGCAAATTGGACCTCCATTTCTGACATATTTGATTTTGCAGCCCAAATGCAATATGTGCGACAAAAAGGATTCCTAGTTGTACTCAGCGCTGTGTGCTAGACGGTTTGGAAATATAGAAACGATACTTGTTTACGAGCTTAACTTGGTAAGTCAATTAGGTCATTAATCTTATTAATAATTTCTGTTTTCGAATATTGGACAGGCCACATGGACCAAAGGATCAAAGTAGCTGCTGTTGAGTGGATGTCGATTGTTATCGATGCCATACCATTGACCATATGGACGTTCATCAGTCGGTACAGTACCCAAATGATGGTGGTGTCGCTGATGGACCACCTCTCCTGCTAGGATACTCAGAGGGATCATCAACTAGTGGATGAAGAAGTACTTTTCTTGTTATAATTCAGATTTTAGATACTATATTAGCCTCAAGTTTGGTGGATTAACACTAGGGTTGTTATTTTCCATAAAAGTTTTTTGGTGGTTACTTAAGCATTGAGCTTTTGTGATTTGCTCATTATTAGAACCGTTTGGAGTTATACTTAGTTTCGGCACTGGTTGAATCTATGATAAAATTGTAAATTAACTCTATTTCCTATTGGAATGGGCAGTCCCTGCCTTTTTATCAAAAAAAAAAAAACTATTTTTACTAGGGATGAAAACGGAGCGGATAGTGGTAAAACCATATCCATATCCACATTTCAGTGAGCGGATACGAATACAAATACATATAGTAAATGGATATCAAAATGTAAAACAAAATCCACCTTAAACGGATACATCACGAATAATTATCGGATAATTGAGTCATGGTTCTTAATATACAAATACTAATTAAGAAAACTAAAAAATAAAAAAAAGCAAATAAAAAATAACAAAAAGTTAGATGGAGGTGTTTAAAACAAGTGATTAGAAGTACTACAATATATTGAATTAATAGATAAGAGAAAACCAAAGTAAAGAAAAAAATATCAGAATATTTTTCTTATTAATGGGTCACGTTTGGTTGTGGAGTAAGTGGTAGAGTAAACTCTCTACTCCATCTCTAAGGAGTCAAACAAGAAGTAAATTTGAAAGGAGTAACATTTGAGTTAATTTGGATTAAGTTACTCCACCTGATGAGAGGTCAAGAGTGGGAGTATTGCTTCATCTTAGTACAACCTATCTCTAGTTTGTGGGCTATATGGGATTTGGGTTCCTACAGTTAAAGGTGAAAATAGTAACATCATCTATTTTAAAGTATATAATTTGTGACTTAAATGTCTGTGCGATGTATGCCTTACTTCATTTTTTTTTAATGGAAAATTTAAAAAAAAAATAAAGAAAAAAAAAAAAAAAAAAAAAAAAAAGAGGAAAAAAAAAAAAAAAAAAAAAAATTTTTTTTTTTTTTAATTTTTTTTTTTTAAAAATGAGAAAAATTAAATAAAAAAAAAAAAAAAAAAAATTAAATTATTTTAATATATAAATAAAAAAAATTAAAAAAAAAAAAAAAAAAAAAAAAAAAAAAAAAATAAAAAAAAAAAAAAAAAAAAAAAAAAAAAAAAAAAAAAAAAAATTAAAATAAAAAAATAAATAAAAAAAAAAAAAAAAAAAAAAAAATAATAATTTTATTTTTTTAAATAATTAAATTAAAAAAATTTCCAAATTTCAACCAAACATGATTATTTTAATCCGCCTTAGTTCGGAGTAAGAAATTTAATCCGGATTAACCTTACACCACAACCAAACATTACCTTGATTGATTAGATGTGTTAATATCTGAAATAGAGAAGACAAAACCGAAGAAAAAAAAAGGCTGTACAGACCCAGCGAAACAATCAGGAATCCAGATACAAGTGATTTTATTGTCCCACAATTGATCCATAAAGAAATTTTGAAACATTTATAAGTCTAATTAGAAGACGCTCCCTACTAAAGTCCACATTCAGAGGAGCGAAAAAACAACGGCCCATCCATAATTGTTCAAATTAAGATATTCGCTCCATTTGCATTGAAAATGGGTTTCGGGTTCTATTCGGATAATCCGGATTTCTGCTCCGTTAACCCTTAATTCTCACAAATTATATGAATCGGAATCCGGGTCTCCTCTCCATATTCAAAAAATATCTGGATCCTTATCCGGTTATTATCCGCTCCGACTTAAATGGATTCGGATATTAGACGGATTCGGAGTGAATTCGGAGGGGATAATCCGGCTCCGTTTACACCCCTAATTTTTACACATTAATTAACCTGAATAGTGTTATTTTTTATACTATTATTCTGACAATCCATATTATTTGTTAGATGTACTAATACTTTCGACCAAATATATCCATAAATGTAATGACGCTAACTGACGCTAGCAATCGAATTATTCATTAAATTCACCAAATATTGTTAAAATTAGAAAATAACAGCTCCTCGGAATCAATCTCCAGTAAAATTTCTCAACTCTAACTGACGCTAGTTGCTGCATACAAGTCTTTAAACTTATGCGTCCAATCCTTTACATCTAGCATATTCAAATTTTATACATAGTATAACAACAACAAGAAAAATTTACAGAAATATAACTCAAAAGTATTTCATCATGTATTCATTTGAATTGAAAATATTCGTAGTTTTAGAATCATAAAATTCTCATAGATCATCGAAAAAATGAACAAAATTAATCAGAGAAAAAAAGATGAATGGGTGCAACGAGTATTTGCTTCTTCTTCTTTTTTTTTCGAAGGCAGATTGGAGGATGGAAACATGGGGGCATAACCTTTTCCCTTAAAATTATTCAGATGCCTTTTATAATGAATTAATTTATGTATTAACAAAATCATACATTAGAGATACTATAGGAAATAGTTGGTCGGCTTGTTTTCAATTAGGCCTGCTAAATGAGTCCTATGGACTTTGAGTCGGGTTCAAATGTTTATTTGAGTTCATTTAATGAGTCGACCGACTCGGATTTATGGAGTTTCCGAGTTCCGAAGCCTAATAATGCTGCCAATTCCAATCAAAGCTAATAAAATAATAAAAAATATATTTTAGTACATAAAAATTATCATGTTGAAGTACAAGCACAAATCTAGTTTTATTAATATTAAATAGTACTTATCCAAAATGTTTTATTAATGTGGATCCTTTAGCCATCATGATCATACATTTATTCTTTTCGTCTGGGTTGTGTTGCGACCGTCATTTATGATTGAGCTGACCAGCTTTCCTCTTCCCTATTCACAATAGTTATTTTTTACACACAGATTCATATATATACTACAAAAAATTATTAGTATCAGCAAGGGTAAAAGTTCTTAATTGTGTCGGCATCTTCACTGACACACCTGTCGGTAAATGTGATACCCTAGAAAATAGCAAATTCTATCGGCTTACTTTCGGCAATAATCATTTTTAATCATCATGAATACCTCTAGATTCATGTAGGTGTGCATTACTGATGTACAGATGGTGACGAGGCGTTATATTGAAGTATATTTTTTTCCCTTCCTTTTATTAATCAATGATTGTACGCCCTTCTGTTAAGCAGGTGAAAATGGTTAAGAGATAATTAAGTTTCGAAAGACGTATGTATCTATGAATGACTACATTTAGAGTAGGGTTTAAATAGCTTATATTTTTAATGTTTCAATCGTGTCTAATATTTTTGTGATCAAAATTATTCTTGTGATCAAGACAAATAATTGCATATAATAATATACCGTGCATTAAAGTAACCTATGTCTAGAAAATACACGGAAATTAATAGATATTAAGGCAAGCACAGAAAACTTTAAAAGGAACCTTACATGAACAAAAAGATGAAAGAACACCCAAATTAAGCCAATGTACTGAGAACAAGAGTTGTTGACTTCACAAAACTACTAATTTCTATCCACAAGTGATAACCCAAAATAGAAAAATGAAACTAACCAACGATACAAACAAGCAAATTATCTCGCTATGGGACCTGATGCAGAGATGTCACCCATGTAAGCAATCTCGAAAACATTGTTCTGACTAACATCACTTGAGAAACTGGCATTACCATGGCGGGTCCTCCCTGTGGAGATCTCCAGATCCAGGCTTTCCTTTAGTTCCATGACTACTGTACTCATGGTAGGTCTCAGAGCAGTGCTATTACCAGTACACTTGAGCGCGAGATCAGTAACCTTCCAAACAGAGTTTATGTCATACTGCCCATGCATTCTTGGGTCTGCAATGCTTTCAATGTCTCCTCTAGATAGCTTTTGATTCACCCATTCCTTCAGGTGGCTTCCCTCTGGACCCTCAATGATAGGAGGTTGTCCTGTAATGAGTTCTAGCATAACAACTCCAAAGCTGAACACATCGCTCTTTTCACTTAGCTGGTATGAGGAAGAGTACCTGAAGTTTGATTGATTTATTATTTTATTGTTTAATGAAAGTGGTCCTTTTTAATTAAAGCATTCAACTAATTATTTTTCTGTAGCATCAAAAAGAAAATTTTAAATGCTTGAAATCAAAATTACAACATTAAAAAATTTAACACTGTTGCACAAGTTTGCAGTGGGTCCCATTTATTTTGACGATTTAATCTGGAGTGGTTCAGTGCAAAGAAATTAGTTTGAAGAAGGCCTTGTAAACAGAGCACTGCAAAAAAAAGCCCTGATACTTTCAATTATTCTCCTCTTCTCTTGAAGTTTGCCCCCCTCAGCAGCCAGTCACTCAACCATCAATAGTGGCCAACTATAAGGGGCCTGAAACTTTGAAATCATCATCCTCCTAAATTCTCCTTCTGGCTCCCATTGATCTTCCGTTGGATGAACTATTTTTTACTTTGCCTTATTATCTGAGAGACCTTACTTCAATTTAGGCAATAATTGTGTTCTTTAGTGGAGTTTAATGAGATATACAAGAAGATTACTGAGGCATGAGGAAAGCAAGTAGAAAGAGATATTGACAGAGGTAACAAAGAAGATTCCATTATGATCTGAGAGGTTTATTTCCAAATTAAGCAATAAGCAGATTGTTTGGTAGAGGATAATGGAATATGCAACAAAGAGAGCTGAGGAATGTGAAAAGAGCCCTTGGCTAGGATAAGGAAAAAAGATTCTTCTGCTGCTTTGGTAAAATTAGGTGAGAATTGATTAGCATGGAGCTGGTCGAGGTGTATGGCTTTCACTGTTTTTCATCCAAGCTTTCTATTTTTATAATTTCCATTGATGCTGACTGAAAGAAAGGCATGCAACTGAAAGCCTTTCGACTCGGGTAATATAAAAGTCCTATAACTTTCTTATAGTTATAATAAGTTGGTCATATCATTTTTTGTTTATTACGGCATGCAACTGTTAAGATTAATTCAAAGAAAAAAAGGACTATTACCATGAAAGAAAATAAGCTCCGTGGATTTTAGTAATAATTATGAAAAGAAAAGAGATCTTACTCCGGATCCAGGTAGCCAGGGGTGCCGACAACTACAGTTGAAACATGACTGCTTGCGGCATTGTTAAAAGCTCTGGAAAGTCCAAAATCGGCAATCCTTGCCTCGAGGTTTTCATTTAAAAGAATGTTGCTCGTCTTCACGTCCCTATGGATTAGTGGCGGATTGCACGCTTTATGCAAATATTCCAATCCTTCATTGTTTTATATATTTCATTTGGCTTGTGAGTTGTGATGTCAATATTTTACAATATGAGATACAGCTGTATGGAGTCATGGTGTCTCTAATTTTTTGGTCTGGTGTGCTAAAAAGCATAAACAGCAAAAAAAACTAAAATCAATGGAATACTTGATAAAATTGTAAATTTTATGGAGTGTCCTAGGTTGATTTTTATTATTTTCTTGAGATCTTCATGTTAAGAAATAAATGAATAGGAATCCAAGGTACTAAAAACCATTGTACCAAGTGCAGATTCATGTGCGATTTTAACCCGTTGTTTCCAACCCAGAGGCCTCGTAGTATCTGAAATTGGCAGATTTGAGACCTTAAATACAAATCCTTCATTAGAAAATGCCTTCAAAAAACACGCTATTGAGAAAATATTAGAGTTCAAAGGTAATAATCACCCATGAGCTTCTTTTGCAGAGTTCCTTCTTGCATGTACTCGTATACAAGTGCCATGCAATCTCCATCCATGCAATAGCCAATTAGTGACACCAAGTATCTGTGATGAACCCTTGCCAAATTTTGAGCCTGGAAACAGAGCAAATTATTGTACCTTTCTTAGACTTACCTTCAGAAGATGGTTTTATTAGCACCATTAACATCTAAATCTTAATGAAAGCCAAACTGTGTCAGTATGAGTATTTATCAATTTCTTGTTTTGTTAGAGCTAAGGCAAGAATGTGTAATATAAATGGTTACCTCAGCCAGGAATTCTTTCATTCCTTGTGATGATGTATGAGAGCACATTTTCACTGCAATTTTAGTTCCATTTTCCAGGGTCCCAACATATACATTTCCAAATCCCCCAGTGCCGATATTATTCTGGAACTTATTAGTAAATCTTACCAGATCATTGTAACTGAATTGTCGGTTGTCTGGATCCCATATTACTCCATTTAGCCTTAGTCGACTAGTTTTGAAACAGAGAGCCCAACTGGTTTTGAGTTGACCACCTAGAATTTTCAGGTTAACATCCAAATTATCACTTTCCTTTTTAAACAATCCTCGTCTTGTATTTAAATAAATGTACCAAAAAGAGGCTTTAACATTACACGATTGAAATAGAGCACTTGTTGAAAGTTGATCCAAAATTAGCTTTCAATATTTAGAGTTATGTTGAGGGTTGCTCCAAAATTAACTCTTTATATTTAGATTGCCATCTAGGAGCGTGTAGGTGTTGGTGGGTTCTACAATTAGGCATGTAGGTAATGTTTGTAATAGCAGGATAGGTGCTTTAGGTGGATAGGTAGTGGGTATTAAACTATTAATTTTAGAATTGTGTAGTGGGTGCTTAATTTAGCAAAGTTGTGGGTACTTATTTTAAGATTGTTGTATTGTTATAAATACCACATAACTCTCTGTAATTGAGTAAGAGAGAAAGAAAATAAAGTGTTGTTTATGATCAGAAAAATATTCTTCTCTCTTCAATCTTTAGCATACTGGCACAAAGCAGTGCAGTATAGTTGAATTTATCTCAACAGAACTGTCATTTTCTTTATTAAGATATGAAAAAAATAAAGAAAGGACAGACTTACATTTGCGCCTTCTCAGACACACAACTATTATTATGGATGCTGCAATCAGCAGTACAACCACTATGACGACTGCTATAATAACTACTGGACTTTTTTTTTTCTTATCCTTTTCTGTAGATGGAGTTGCATTTCCAAACCTAAGTAGATAAAAATAAATTCAGAAGGCAAACAGATTAGATATTTGGAGAGCTCATTCCCAGCTAAGTTATTTAAAAAGAAGCCATGAAGCAAGGATTTTACTCCAGCCATTTGCATGTATTCTTAATGCCAATCGATTGACTTTTCATGGGCTGACATCATTATCTTAACAAGATATGTTTTCAGCTTTTCTTAACTTCATAAATTAAAATAGGCTGACAAAAATTGACTTATCTTTCTGAAAAGGAACAGAGATGTTTGCAGATGCACAACTACTCTGTGCGGTTTTAAGAAATGTACAGGTAGTATGATTAATGCCTTGTCCTTTCTCTACTTATCTTTTATGTTTACTTCATTCTTTTAACTGACCGTAATAAATATTGAAGTCCCAGGATAAAAAATATTGTCGAGCTATACTAAAGTATAAGAGAACAAAATACTACATAAAAACAAGAAAACATACCTAAAGATTAGAATCCCATCCTGGCTTTTACTATGAAGAGCTGGAGGAAGGGTAGTTGAAATATTTTTATTTCCTGTTATGTCCCTGAAATTTACATAAAATTATAATTTAATTTGAGATTATTTTTTCTTGATAAAAATGGAGGTTAGTTTACAAACATACAGGTATGTAAGAGCAGATAATTGATCTAGGAAAATAGGAAGATCCCCTGACAAGTCATTATAAGATATATCCCTGAAAAATAAAGGTAGCAAGCAATAGCTTAAGTTAGCATGAGAACACAAAACTGAATTCATGATATGCCAATAAATGAAGTAGTAGACAATCAATTTGCATAACAAAAAATGGAAATATTATGACTGTCAGTGTTAGTTCCACAGAGATTATAGTAAAACATACAATTGGAGTGAAGTGAAAAAAAATCAATCTAAGTAAAATAATTTGTTCTTAGTTTAAAGAAATATACAATGACTTGAGGGCGCTTAGATCTCCAAAAGAGGATACTATGGCACCTGTTAGCCCACTTGATGATAGGTTTCTGGAAAATACATATTATTAGTCAAAGAGTTTTTGTAGCTTTTCTGTTTTTCCAGAAGTAAAGTGTATGACATATTGAAATGCTCACAAAGTTGTAATCCTGAGAGCGTTGGTGGAATTAGAAGTGCAAGTGACACCACGCCATGCGAATTCTTTAGGAGCACAAGGATCTCCACTCCAATCTTTGTTTACTTTGTAGTTCGCTTTAATTGTATTCATGGCAGCAACTTCAATTGCAATAAAACACATTATCGCATGTTAATTAAGGAAAGTAACTAGTTATAGTTAGTTTTGTCCTTCAGATAAATGTTTGAAATAAAAGTTATTATTAAAAATTTTATGGAGAGTAATGGAAGGAGAGCTCAACTCTGGAAAACAAAAGTGGGACAGAAACTTTTGGTATGGTTTCTTTGGAAAACCTTTCTATTTGCCGGTGTGTTTCATGGCATGAACGATTAGTTTGAAGCACATAGAATGAGACAACAATAATCAAACATACCGTCTTCACTATTGGTGGTAATCCCAGCGGCGGGTCTAATGATATGCACCTCAAATGCATTCAAAAGAGGTGGGAGAGTTGAGCTTGAAGTAGCCTTCAGGGACACATTATAACTATTTTTACCTGTGTCACCGTATTCCCATCCTGCAGCAAATTTATATGTTGAATCTGTTAGGAACCCGTTAGTAAATACATCGAACTTCCTACTAGCATTAGATGTTATGTTCTGGATCTCTTTGTAGTGAAGGATTGCAACAAATATTGTGGACTTATTGTCGCTGGTCCAGTCCAGCTCAAGGAGTTCTGTAGTGCTTAAAGTAGTGACAGCAGTTTGCATGACAATAGAGGGGACCGCATAGTCTGAGTCTGGGTCCACTTTGGAGCTGGTTGAGATATTTGCCCATGTCGCCTGCATGTAGGGCCTCCAAGCTCGGTCGTATGGATCGTCAGGATACCTATTTTAATTTTTTAACAAAGCACTGGATTTATTACTCATTCATTACTGAATAATATCTTTATCACCTGGCATTCTCTTTTCTAATCTATTAAGCATGATTCAAATGTTATATGGTACATTTGCACTTTTTTCTTTCGAGTTTAGATCTAGTAGAGAAAGAAATCAACCCAATTAAATCATAGAGGTTTGGTACCTTACATTTTCCATCTCCAATTAGCCAAAACGTATTAAGATTATATCGTTGCTCTCTAACTTGTGCATTAACTTAAAATTTAAAATGTATTCCGGCAACAAACAATACCTAACCAGTAACCACTAAATAATTGGTAAATGAAACACTTCTCATTTTTTTTGAGTTAATTCAGCATGTTTACCTTGGCCAACCATCACTTGCTCCTAAGTTCAGCCTATTGACGTAAACCAATGATTGTGTGGAATTTGTCCATCTATAAATGCTCGTTGCCAATGGCCTCAATTCTAGGGTAGAGATAAAAGGAGTGCCAAGATTTGTATTAATAAGGCAAACTTGTACGTAGTCAGAAGTGGTTGTGGCGATGATCTCACTGAAGAATACACCATCCATAATGGATATTTCCATTGTTTTCCAAAAATTGACTCCCAAATGAATATCAAAGGTTGGAAGCTTATTTAAGTTATCATAGTTTCCATAGTAGAATACTCCCCTTATAAGGTACCTTGATCCTAGTTTTAAGGATCTTAAGGTGTAGCAATTTCGGGTCCCATTAGGAAAGCTTCTGACAGTTTGATATTTCTTTACTGAGCTGGTGTATTCCGAATAAGAGACACGGTAGTTGACTCCTGTGTCGATGAATTGATCATCAGACACGTAAGTCAACTTAGTCTCGTTATCAATCAAAGTAGAATTTGCAGCAAGTCCGCAATCAATGCTTATAAAATCTGTAAAGAGAAAATGATGACAAATTATTTTTTAAAAAAAATAAAGAAAGGAAAAAATTAGACCGAAACATGCTTCAGAAATGACAATATTATTGAACAAGTCATTCATCCTGTTTTAAGTGAAATGTCGGATAAGATAGTTTTGTGAATCCGGTTTTATATTCAAAATTGTGTCCTCATTTCATATTTGTCAGGAAATTATTCGGATTCAAATCAAATAATATTTATACCTGAATTCATCATTTTTCAGAGTTAGATCCGAATAAAATCAGATAATATCCCCTACATTTACACCACTGAACATGTGATAACCTTTTTATTTTCTGTAACTTAATATTTTAAACGATGAAAAAGTGGGCTGATTCTGCCTTTATTTAAATAAATAAAAAAATAAACATATTTGGTTTCTTCTATATATAGCAACATGAGACATTTGATAACGTTTTGGTACGACAAAGTTTCCATTACAGAACAGTTGAAACCATATTATTAGTTTTTATTTTATTTTTTTGCATCCTTTTAACAAACTTTTTCAAATTAACCTATACTGCCATTCTACAGATTATATAATAATTTAAAATATTGATACTATTAATAACAAGAGTTGGATTAATATATATGTCACATTGGTTTGGTACCCCATCATGTCCCAACATCACTATCTCTATTTTCAAAGTTTAAACAATCGATTTGAACTGCTCAATATGATCTTCATATTAAATGTGCTTGGATACAAAATTTTGTATTTTTTAAAATTTGTTTGCTTGTACCTCTCTAAACAATTAGTAATAAAATTATAAAAATTATAAAATTTGTTAACCAAGCACATTTTAATATGAAGATCATGTTGAACGGATTGGATCGATTATTTACACTTTAAAAATAGATAACGATGTTGGTGCATGATGGGGCACAAAACCAATGGGGTATTTTAACTCTACTATAATAAAAAAAAAAAATAGGAATGTGATAACCAGCTGTACAGCTAGGATTTGAGTCAGCAGTGGGCAAAATATTTCATTCTAGCCTGCTCCGTCTGTCTTCGCCCGACTAAGCTCATGCATCGTGGATCACTCTTCCTTCGTAAATTATCATCCTTTTCTTGAAGGGTGAATTTTGTAAAAACTAACTTGAATTATGAAAAAGATAGTTAAATGTGATCCAACTTAACTAGTCACCGTGTGACTCACGTGACGTGATCATCTTTTCAAATTTGGGCATGACACATAGAAATATGACTTGATCACAACACGTGACTCAAGTTACAGTGCATCATGTCACGTATTTATATTGGGCTACAAAAAAATAGAGATGAAATTGTACTGTATTTGGGAATTCAGATGTTTGAAATTGTACTGTATTTGGGAATTCAGATTAAACATCGATAGTCAACAAAAATTCAAAATTTAGGGTAGGGCAGATGCCCAACCCATCAAACTGTCCCCAACTGCAATTTTCAAATAATTTCTCAACTTTGACGGTTAGTACCGACCGAAAAAAAAGAAAAATGACATTTAGTATTCCAGTCTTAATAGTTCTTTACAAAAGCTTTAATATTGATTGAGCCAAGTCATAAAATTTCATTCAACAAGTCTTAACAATGAAAATTATTTTTTCTCCAATTTGCCTCCAATTCAAAAAGAGGAAATATTTCTTTCACCCACTCTTTTTTTTGACTCCGATCATTCTTGTCCATTTTTTCTGACGATCTATGCAAAATTTTACGATTTTAAAACTACGAATATTTTATACTCGATTTTTTTTTTTCAGATAAGATACATCATGTGCTTTTTAGTTATATTTGTGTCGTTGTTTTGTTTTTTTTCCTTTTCCAAGGCTTATGTCTAACATTGTAAATCTTAATAGAGACTTTTGAAAGATTTAACGGTGGATTTCTCGCCTTAATTTTCCTTTTGAGAAGTCTTAATATTGTTTTTTTGGAAAGTTTTAATAGTTCTTCTATAATGTCTTATCTTAATAGTGTTTTTCTTCTCCATATCCTTTTCCCTCTCCCTCCCTCTCCTCCATCTCCATCTTCATAAACAACTCTTATTTCATTTGTAAATAGCTGATAATGAAGAGGTTGGAGGCGGTGGTGCGGCGGTTAGAGAGGCAGCTAAGATAGAATCTGGAAAGAGAAGACCGACAAGGTAGTAGCTGCGGGAGGTGACTGAGATTGTTTGGGAGAGATCCTCAGAGCAGCATAACAGTTGAGAGGGAATTTGATGGAGTTATGAGAGGAGGAGGCGAGAGGTGATCGGGATCAGAGTGGGGAGAGAGAGCTGACTCTTTTTTTATTGAGAAGAGATCAGAATCAGAGTGGGAGAGAGCTGACATTTTTCTCAAAGTCTTAGACATCTAAAAATAGAGATTGGAGTGGGAAAAAAACTTTGGAAGACATGATGTTGGAGGATGGACATATTTTCTCTAAATAATATTATGTCAAGAATGTACATGCATGTTTAAGCAAATCAAGAAACTAAGTAATCTAATGATGGAGAAATAACAGCAAACAGTATTAAAAGCGATCCAACGAGCAAAAATTCTATGCACATATATCATTTTCATGAGATAAAATTGAAACAAAAAAAATTATGTAACAAACAACATATCGTAGATAGAGAATGAAGTGATTGTAAATTTGAAGTATTGTATTCAGCTTACCTGTTGAATCAGGCTGGCTATCTACCCGTTCAGTAGAGACAGATATTACCAGAAGAACTAAGAACCATAAATCTATTCCTTTAGAGGGGACTTCCATTTTCCTTCTCCTCTGAACTGCCCACGGGAACAGATACTTTTTTTATAAGGCACAACTGTTAAACTAAGAATATTTATTTGACTTTTCCAAAAAAAAAATATGAAATTTTGTCTCCTACCAAATTGTAACGTTGCAAGTTGATGTCTATGATGTAACGAAACATAGTCAAAACCTCCTAAATTTTCGTTGGATTTGATCGTTGATTCACCTTTAAAATGTTGGGGGAATTTCCATTATACCTCTCAAAAACTTTGACAGTACGTATTTCTCCCTCCAAAATTCATAATATCATATTTACCATATGCATTCTAAATTTCAAAAACTCACAAATTTATAAATTTTATTGTCTTTTATATAAAAAATCATTTTAAATTCACATAGTACTCATTTTACTCTTAATTAAGAAACATTAAAAATATACATCATATTTTAAATAAGCTATATATTTTACAAGCAAAAATCAATCTTTTAATTGGTTTGTTTCTTAAGAGAATGAGTCATTTCTCTACTTCTGATGCTCACATAATCCCATATTACTAAATGTCATTGTATATGTGTCAGTAGTAAATAAATGACTTATTTTTCCTAAAAATTTGATCGACCAATCAGAAGACTTACATATTTTATTATTCTCAATAAGAAGTAATACACAGTACTTAATAAATTTAAAATCAATTTTAATAGAAAATATAATAAAATCGGTAAATTCATAATATCATATGCTACTTAAGATTATTATGAATTTGTCAGTTTTTTAGGGAGATACCTCCCAAAAAAAAATTGGAATTATTTCTTCAAAAACATTGTGAACATCATTTTCTTCTGTTATGAAAATCTCATTTCGTTTTACTTTTTTTTTTAAATCATATATATAATTATCTTAGTTTTCAATAACAATGATAATGTTATAGGAACAAAGCTAGGATGTGATGTGCTAATCAAAAGATTTTTTAAAATCATATATATAATAATATTTAGTTTTCAATAACAACGATATGCCTCGGATTGACTTCAAACAATGAATCCAAACTGTTAAAAACCATCTACTTTATGAGTGATGCATATTGATGCAAACCTTTCAAAGTTTCGAATTCATTTCGTACAGGTCAAGTGATAAAAAAAATTAATACATAAAATAAATACAAAATAACTTATAAAATATTTATTTTTTTTACCGCTTGATCTTGTACTAAATGAATTCGAAACTTTAAAAAAAAAAATTTATATACATGCATCACTAATAAAGTAGATAGATTTCAACGGTTTGAATTCATCATTTTAAACCGATCAAATAGACTTTTCAAATTGTAACCACCAAATCCTGAGCACATCACTCACTAAATTTGCTCATGTTATAGTCATATTTTTACCAATTTGTTACTAATTTATTAATTTGGGAAACATTTATCTAGCCGCACTGTGATCCTTTGTAAACATTTGTTTTATGTGGTCATTTGAATTTTTAATAAAAAGAATTGTAGAGTTATGCAGATTTGATCATCAAATTATACACTGGATTTTACCGGTAACTTACTCATTTCGAAAAAGTAAAGTTTTCTCCTAACTAACAGATTTCAAAACCAGATTATGAATTAATTAGCATTTCAGATTTTAAAACTCACGTTATTGATCCTTACATAATTATTTTTCATTTTGTTATCTGATACATTATAGTTTCCTTTACTTATGACAATCTGAATTCAGGGACTAAGAGGATCACTATTATTTGGAGGTTCGCTCTATATATTAATTTAGATAGAACCTAATTAAGTCTATATAGTTCAGCCATTTGAGTACAAATTCGATTAATTAAATTGGGATAAATTTGGTTCGAAGTTCAGGTACCTATATTTTTTTTTTAAACGCAAGAATATACTATTTTGTCCAATTTAATTTTCAGAGTAAACGCGATTAGCAATGCTCATCACTTTGATTATTTATTATTATCTAGACAGTTTGTATTTAAAAAAATAGAAAAACTTAGAATTTTATATTACAAGTTATCGGTTAAGTACTACTAAATGGTTAAGTTTGGTAATGATACGTATTATTACCAAATTTTATATTGTATACAAATCCATGCATTTCAAGTTATATAAAGATACCAAAGAGAAATGATATTATAGTTAATTTCATTTGTACCTATGACATAGAATATGAACTCAGGGACCAAAAGGATCATTATTATTTAATTTGGAGGTTCGCTCTATTAATTGAGATGGAACCTAATTAAGAGTTTATAGTTCAGCCATTTCAGTACAAATTCGATTAATTAAATTGGGATAAATTTGGTTCGAAGTTCAGATACCTATATTTTTTTTTAAATGCAAGAATATACTATTTTATCCAATTTTCTGAAGTAAACGCAATTAACCATGCTCATCACTTTGACAATGGCATTATGTGTGACGATTGTTGCCATTTTGACGAAGTCTTTACATTCAACTAATTAGCAATGCTCATCACTTTGATTATTGTTTATTATCTAAACAATTGAAAAACTTAAAATTTTATATTGCATGTTGTCGATTAAGCTAATAGTTAAGTTTGGTAATGATACAAATCCATGCATTTCAAGTTATATAAAATACCAAAGAGAAACGATATATATGTTTAATAATTAAGCTCTTGTGTACTTATAATTTGTTGGTATTTTATTATTTCTCTATATTTATTCATTAAACTTTATATAAATATTTCGTTACTCTGACATTTATTTAATTATAAATTTTCTTACAATAATCGAGTTTAAGTAACTACTTAGATGAGAGTATTTTTTTTCCATTGATCTCGTCAATTACTTTATAGAGGACATATAAATGACAGAAAAAAATTAAATTAATTGTATGGTTCCGTTTTTACATGTTGTCAATATTAGTAGCTACAAATATTTCATATACTCAAGTCAGCAACTCAAATAAAATAAATTTACCCCCGAAAAGATCAATACATGCTAGAAGAAATTAAGTTTGATTAAAGATTGGAGGTAAACCCACCCAATTATTTAATATCCACAAATAATTGTTCCTTTCAAATTTCAAACCTACAATCGCTCACATGAAGAGCATTGTTTTTGCAACTAGACCAAAACTCCAAAAAAATTAGTTTGGAATTCAAAAGTTAGAAAAAAAATATTTTTGTAACAAACAGCAATATTGCAAGTAATGACATTAACACTACTTATCTTATCATTAATAACACAAAAATCACAATATTTTAATATATAGACAATTTTATTCTTCATTAATTATTTTTTTCTTTAAATGCTACTTCTCTCATGATATCATAAGTTTTTCTTTCCTTCAAAGTTCAATTTAGAATACATGTTATTTTGTTTAAAATTTGTTTATATTACATTATAATATGATTTTCTTTTCTATGGTTTAGAGTATAGGATAAGGAGAGTAGAGAGACAGTGTAAAGAGTTTATACCCTACACACTATGATTTGAGAGTTTAATTTGAATAGTTTATATACAGAGTTCACTCTCCTCTTCCATCCTAACCCCAAAAGAATTTAGTTGATCAAGAATTTGTTTGCTCTTGAGAAATTTTCAAAGTCAACCATTTGTACATTTTGTGACAATTTTTTTTTTTGTTTAGGATACGACGGAGGTTAATATGTCATGTTGACAAAGTCTTCAATTGAAACATTCAACTGATCAGCAATGCTCATCACTTCAGTATTGTTAATTACCTATATACACAGCTTGTCCTAAAAAAAAAAACACATAAAATTTTATATTGCATGTTGTCTGTTAATTAAGTACTACAAAATAGTTAAATTTGGTAATGATAGAGATCCATTTTTAGTTATATAACAATGAAAAGAAATCAAGAGAATATGTATTATAATTAAGTGCTAATTGTATACTTATAATTTGTGGGTACTTCTATTACTTCTCTATATTTAGTCATTATATTTTAAATAAATATTCCGTTACTCTGACATATAATTTAATTAACTATTCTTTATTAAAGGAGAGAATAATTATTTTCATAGAGGTGACAATAATTTATTTTATTATTTATTTTTCATTTTACTAGATAGAAGACATGAATTAAAAATTATTTTAATTTGTTTGGTTCCATTATTTTGCGTTGTAAATATTACTAGCAACAGTTCCATTTTAATTTTCGCCCGAAAAGAATACATGCTACAAGAAAGTAAGTTTGAAATTGAACAAACTGAAATATATTTTTGAGTAACTAAAGTTGATATTGCGGATCACGATATTAAAGACTACTTTTTTTATGAACTTAACATGACTTAAATTTTGTAATAAATAAACAATTTTACCATTTATTAATTATTTTCTTCTTTAAAAGTTCTCTCTCTCTCTCTCTCTCTATATATATATATAGAGCAATGATATTATGCATTGCGAATTAAAGCGGGTGCTTTAATTCACGCTCATATCGTGATTTTCAAAGTTCAAATAGCCAATCCGAACTGTTAGATATGTTATCCATATTGAAATGTGTTTGGAGACCAAATTTTACATTTTTTGAAATTTTTTACTATTTATTAAGCCACTTTGAAAATCGCTGATCCAACAGTTTCACTGTTCAATATGAGCCACCGTTGGATCAGCGATTTTCAAAGTGGCTTAATAAATAGTAAAAATATTCCAAAAAATGTAAAATTTGGTCTCCAAGTACATTTCAATATGGAGAACACATCTAACGGTTCGGATCGGCTATTTGAACTTTGGAAATCGCGATATGAGCGCGAATTAAAGCACCCGCTTTAATTCGCAATGCATTATAGCATTACTCTTTATATATATATATTTATATATGCATATATACATTATATATATATATATATATATATGAGGAGGGTTCAAATGCACCATGATTTTGTGCTCCAATTATGCTCCACATCTTTAACTCTGTTTTTAAAATCGGAAAAGTCAATCCGAACTGCTCAAAATAATTATTGCAATAATATATATTGGAGACCAAATTTTATATTTTTTAGAATTTGTTTACTATTTTTTTGGTAGGTACAAAATATCATTTTTCAGGAGATCCTAGACTATCCAAAAAAAGCTTGTATGAAAAAAAAGCTCACATGAGATTGTAAGACGGCCGGGATTATTGTGGAGTAACACGGGATGAGTTCCGAGTACGTATCCACGGAGATATTGCATATTTATTTTGCGTGACTGATGAGTCCAGTGCCTATTTGGGGATAGAGCAGGGAGCAAGTATTATTTGAAATTATAGATTCGTGCAGAACGTATTTTAACAGTTTAGAATTTCCAAAAAGTTCACAAAGTATGAGATATCTCATAGGATGCAAATTCATGAGTTTGAGTGCATATCCTCTGAGAAATCTCGTATTTTGCATGACTGACTTGTCCGGTGCCTATTCGAGGATAGAGCAGAGGGCCAACATTATTTGAGTTTTGAGATTCGTGCATAATATATTTGAACGGTGAAGAATTCCCAAAAAAGTCACCCAAAATATGAGTTATCTCAGAGGATGTGAATTCACGAGTTGGAGTGTGTATCCTCTAAGATATCTTATATTTTGCGTGACTGATGTGTCCATTGCCTATTCGAGGATAGAGGAGGGAGCCAATATTATTTGAGGTTTGAAAATTTCAAAAAAGTCACATAAAATATGAGGTATCTGAGAGGATACAAATTCATGAGATCGAGTGTGTATCCTCTGAGAGATCTCAAAATTTGCGTAACTGACGTCTCCAGTGTATTCGGTGATAGAGCAGAGGGCCATCACTTGAGTGGGGACAAAATTATTACATTTTGCTGAATTCGTTGCGCTTCACACATGGGCTTTGTAGAGTACTGAACTAATATCACAGATGAATTTTGCTCTAGCAATTCGTGACACCTACATTTATCCCTTCAACACACCTGATATGTTCGATTAAATGCGCCACTACCTTCATCGATCCTTCATCCAAATAAGGTTATGAGTGCAGATCTTAATAGCCATATTAAACCTCGAGTAGTAGATCGTAGGAGTCGAGTATTCATTAGCTCATCAAATGTTTTTGGTGAGTTTAATTTTTCAAGACGATTCGAACAGTTGAAACTTATTTACTTCACAAAATATTTATTTACATGTAAAATTTATATAATTTGAAATTAATTATGTATAAAGTCAAATGTACAAAAATATTTAAAAATTAACTTATAAATCTGTTCTTTTTTACCGGTTGAATTTATTCTAAATTAATTCGAAAATTTAAAATTTGACATGTAAACAAATTACTCGTGAAGTAGATCCGTTTTCAAGAGTTGGAATTCGCAATTTGTTGTGTACAAAAAGTTCACCAAAATATTGGTGATATTAACAACACCCTAATTCAATGGAACCGGATCCTCTTCTTTTCTTAGAAAAAAAGCAGGGTCCTGCTCTCCTCTCTATAGTCTACACTCTCTATCTCTCTTTGTGAAGCAGGATCCTTCACGAATTCAGATCTAGTTCAATACCGGCCGGTAGAATTTTTAAATCCAGACTGTTTTTTTACCTTGCACGAATCTCAAAACAGACCCCCTTACATATACAGTAAGAACTGAATTTCAATGGCTCACATGAGATTGTCACATTTATTTAGTAAGGGGAAATAATACATACTCAGTTTTTCTACGAAAAGAGCAATGGATCCGGTTCCCTTGTTCTCCCCTTAATGCTATCATGTTCCCTAGATCTCTCCATAGACATGTACGGCGAGCAAGCCGACACCAATAATTACTGAAATTTTTATTAATCAAAACTAAATAAAAAAATATCGTAAAAGGGAACTGATTTGGAAAAAAATTCAAATTTAAGTAGAATGGATTTAATTATCCCGACGTTCCACCAGATGAGAACAATTTATTCCGTCTCACTTAATGATTTCAGTTTCCACTTAATAATTAATCCACAAACTAAGCAGAAAAAAAAAAAGGAACGGTATAATATAACCGTCGGTCAAAAAAGAAAATATTTCAATAAAAAGCATGTTGACTCCTTAATGATAGACCGAATTAATAAAAAGCATGTCCCTTCCATATCTTCTTTCATCCTCAGTGTAAAGCCGGTTAGAACGGGATTGGGAATCTTCTTGGTATATCCTGCTGTGACCTTAATTTAACAGAAAGGGACAATCACAATATGGAAATGGTTTAAGATTTCCTTTTTATTGAAATATAAAAAGCTTGTTGAGAGACAACGGTATGAGAAGGCCCGACGGAACAAAAAAAAAAAAGGGACGGTATAATATAACTCGTCCGGCCACAACTTGCTTTGAGGAGGTCTCGGATGGGATAAATACTACCGTCCTATATCTTTTTTCACATTCACTACTTATCGGTGCTGTTTTGGTTTATTAGTTGAGATCATTATGTGGCGGTATTGCTGGTGGCAATATTTAATCTTCTACTTGTATTTCAAATTTTCTGAATCTTCTTTATGATTTTTTATTTAATTTCGATTAATTAAAATTTCAGCGAATAATTATCCCTTTGCAATTAATTAAGTGTTCATCCTTCTATTTTCCAATTTATTTTTCTTTATTGATTACCTATAAATATTAGTGAACTCTTCACCTACAACTACTTAAAAAAAAGACAGTAAATATTTTTTATTGATTACGTATATATATTAGTACAAGTTCTTCACCTACTACTATTTGCAAAAGGGACGTTAAAATTTTCTTTTGTTGATTACATACATAAATATTAGTAAGTTCGCCATCAATTATTTTCAGAAGTGATGTTAATCCACTACTACAAAAAAAAAACATTTCCTACACTGTACCTTATACACGGATTTCATCTATTTTATAAAAAAATCATGTATGAAATAAGATTTCTCCAATGTTAAAAATATATGTAAGAATCCTACACGGATATTAACTTAAAAATCGGTGTACAATTCTTTGGGAAAAAATCCGTGTGGAAATGAAGCTTTTATACACGGATATTTTATTAAATATCCGTGTAGGAATCGTGAGAGAGCTACACGGATATTTAATAAAATATCCTTGTAGGAATGTGTTTTGTACACGATATTTTATGTAAATAGTTGTGTATATATGTTGAGAGAGCTACACGGATTTATAGTTAAATATCCGTATAGGAAAGATCTATTAGGGTTTTAATGAAATAAAAGACTTCTTTTCCAACGCCGTTTTGATCAATTAATGAAATAAAATGCTTCTCTTTCTGAGCAGTTGGGATCTGAGATTGCTGATTTTGTTGTGATTAATTTTCTCCTCTTTCTTTTTTTGAGCAGTTAGGATAAAATTCTTCTATTTTTTTTCTTTAATTTTCTGTTGATTTGTTGTTATTGCACATTTAGGGTTTAGGGTTTGATTGATGCATGCATGCTTGTTTTATTAATTAGTGTAAATAATTAGTGTATTGTTGTCCAATAACCAACCTATTAATATGCTTGTAGGTTGTCACACCCTGAGACAACCCGCCACGTATTTATAACCGACCTATCTATTGCCTCTGTAATTTCACCTTTATCATGCCTTATGTTGGTAATTTAATCAATGTACCAGTATGGTTTAGAAATGGTTTAGAAATGAATGATGTCTTTCTAATTTTTTGTCCATGTAATGTGTACTAGTAGCAATGACTCGGTAATTTTATCTTTTTTCTTAGATGGATGAGCAAATAAACAATAAGCTAGTTACTTTGAACAAGATGTTGGCAGTTGCATATATTTGTCGTCGTGCTTATTAATTAATGATTCAATGGATAAGGGAGAAAGCTAATCAAATTTAACGAGAATTGAAAGCAGATTGTGATTTTCAAAGAGATAAATTGATGTATAGACTTGTTCATGGTGGGCAATGTCATGACATAGTTCGAATGGACGCTCGCTCTTTCCTCAACTAGTGTTTTTTATTGGAAGAAAAAGGTGGTCTTAGACCAAGTAGACGTGTAGGCATCCATGAGCTTGTTGCAAGGTTTCTCTACATGGTTGGCCATAACGAAAAACTTCGCCCAACAACATTCTATTGGTGGCGTGGCAAAGCTATAGTGTGTCGTGATTTTTAATAGAGTTATGAGAGTAATATTAGATTTAGAACAAGATTTCTTAATCCAACCTAATGGATCAAGAACTCCTCAATAAATACTCAACAATGAAATTTTTTATCCGTACTTTAAGGTATACTCTAATTTACTTGTAAGCAAATACAATTTATCAAATATGCAATGTGGTACTCACTTGTCATTAATTTTTTTTTTACTTTTTAATGACATGATTGTGTTGGTGCTATTGATGGTACAGAAGTTAGGGTGAGAGTTGATGACAAAGAGGCTCCTAAAGACAACCCAACAATGAATGTATTGGCCGCGTATACCTTTAATCTGAAATTTACGTATGTCTTGGTGGGTTGGGAGGGAATGGTATCCGACTCAAGAATAATTAAAAATGCATTAACTAGGAGGTATCCTCTTAAAATACCACAAGGTGACTTTTTTTTGGTAAGACAAGTATATTTGAAGAGAAATGAACAATTTATGTTTTCTAATGTTTATTTCTAAAACCTTTTATAGGAAAGTACTATTTGGTTGATGCTGGATTCATGATAAAGAGTGAATTAATTACACCATATAGAGGAGAGCGATATCATTTAAAGGAATACTCAACTAGGAACCCTCCCCAAACCTCTTGTGTATTGTTCAACCTTTGACATGCTTCATTAAGAAATGCTATTGAGCGAGCTTTCAGTGTCCTCAAGAAATGCTTTCATATTATCAGAAGCACAACCGAACCACATTACTCTACTGATACGCTAAAGAAAATCATTTTTGTTTGGTGCATATTGCATAATTTTCTAGTAGATAAGGATGTTGACAAAGCTATGCTTGCTGAAGTTGATGCAGAAATTGAATATCGAATCCATTCGAGACCTGAGCGGCCTACTAATCGAGATGAAGAAAGAGATTCAAGGAGACAAGAAGCCACGAGAGAGGAAATTGCACTTAACATGTGGACAAATTATGCAAAATGATAATCTGAGGCAATTTGATGTTTTATATTATTGCCCTTTTGTTTGATGCTATGTTTGCATCATTTTTGTGGATAAAAGCTTGATATAATATTTATATTTATATAAAGACTTGTTTACGATTGATGCATTGTTTTCTATAATAGTCTATCTTTTGTTTGATGAGCAATGTTTTATTTTCTCTAAATTTCTCTAAATTTTGTGTAATTATGAAAAGATATAAATGTAATATCTTTTGCCTGTGTAATTATGAAAAATTTGGTGTTATGTACTAAATTGTATTGGTTTTTTTATGATATGTCCCGATTGTACTGGTACATATTGTTTGAGCATATATTTCAAATGTTAAAATAACAAAAATTTCAGCGACTACCATGTAAGTTTCCTATATCTTGTCAGTATCTTTTTTTGGGCTCTTGATGATTCTATGCATTTGGTACTTTTTTATTACTCTTACGTGAAATGAGATCAAAATTCCAATTTTTATTTAATCAATCAATACTGACAGAATCAAAGCAATAGTTTACTGTGCCGAAACAGCAGCCCATAACAGACCTCAAGTCAACATCTTTGATTAAGTCAAAGTTAGTTAGAACAAGTTAGTTAGTGAAGTTGTTAGAGATTTAGTTAGTCATTAACTGGTTGTTAGCAGGGGTAAAACTGTAATTAGTTAATATAATAAACAGATTAGTCATCCTCCATAAAAAGGCTAACTGTATCTTGTATTTCTCAATCAAGAATGAACGGTAACATCTTTAGTATTCACAACAATTCTTATCTCTACTGTTACATCTTTATTATTTCAGAAGTGACACAACAATTTTCAGCTCAAGGGGCAAGGGGCGTTATGCAAAATTTCAGTTGTTATTGCTATACTGACCCAGAATTGTCAGAAACCATTGATCAATTTTCAGTTGTCTCTTTTACTCTTATAAAGGAAAATAATAGTTATTGTCTCTTTTAATTTAATTTCCATATTTGAAAAGATTGTTATCGCTACCAAAACAGTAGAGCAATTCAAGTGATGCATTTCAACAAAACAGTGCATACACGGTGCAGGGAGTAAAACTTATTTGTAGAAGGATCATAATAGAGACGACTTTTTCTATATGAGGGTAAACTAGTCATTTTAGATAGTATACAAGTTAAACTAAAAAATTATACCTAAGACTCTTCTCTTCCTCTATTGAGATTATTGGAGCAACTCCTAAAAAATTTCCCCTCCCCTCCCTTCCCTCACTAATACAATTACTGGAGCACAACCTAAGGCAAGCTCAGCAAATTTTAAAAGGAATATTACATGAACAAAAAGATAAAAGAACACCCAAATTAAGCGAATTGTACTGAGAACAAGAGTTGTTGACATCAAAAAACTACTAATATATATCCACAAGTGATAGCCCAAAATAGAACAAAGAAATCACCCAACAAAACAAACAAGCAAATTATCTCGCTATGGGACCTGATGCAGATATGTCACCCATGTAAGGCATCTCGAAAGCACTGTTCTGACTTACATCATTTGAGAAATTTGTATTTCCACGGCGGGTCCTCTCTGTGGAGATCTCCAGATCCAAGCTTTCCTTTAGTTCCATGACTACTGTACTCATGGTAGGCCTCAGAGAAGAGCTATTACTCGTACACTTGCGTGCGAGATCAGTAACCTTCCAAACAGAGTTTATGTCATACTGCCCATGCATTCTTGGGTCTGCAATGCTTTCAATGTCTCCTCTAGATAGCTTTCGATTCACCCATTCCTTCAGGTGGCTTTCCTCTGGACCCGCAATGATAGGAGGTTGTCCTGTAATGAGTTCTAGCATAACAACTCCAAAGCTGAACACGTCGCTCTTTTCACTTAGTTGGTATGAGGAATAGTACCTGA
Source organism: Carex cristatella (assembly GCA_024447775.1). NCBI lineage: Eukaryota > Viridiplantae > Streptophyta > Magnoliopsida > Poales > Cyperaceae > Carex > Carex cristatella. The sequence goes on from JAJHPF010000002.1 coordinate 539,892, forward strand.
AGTTTCATTGATTTATTAGCTGTTGGATCTCTTGGGGTTTTTTTTGGTGGTTTCTCAATTTGCACCCACGTTGAAGAATAAAAAACAAGAACAAGCAAATAGCACGGTTTTTTTGTTGTTTTATCACCCGTTTTCTGTTTTTCTATATATAGCTAATAAACTGCCCCCTTCCCCGTTTTTCTAAATTAAGCTACAATTTAACTTTCCTTAAATACTCTCTCTTTTTAGCACATGCTGTTTATTCTAACTAAATATAAACTTTAAACTTTCCTTAATAACTTGTGTTTGGACTCACTTGGACTCTCTTTTTTTAGCTTATTCTTTAATGAAAGTAGTCCTTTTTAATTAAAAAATCCAATTTTTTTTTCTGTAGCATCTAAAAGAAAAACTTAAATCCGTCAAATTAAAATTACAAATTTGAAAATTTAACACTGTTGCACTAGTCTGCAGTGGCTTCATAATCATTTCAATCTGCAGCAGATCCCATTTATTGAGTTGATTTAATCTGGAGTGGTTCAGTGCCAAGAAATTAGTTTGAGGAAGGTAACAGAGCACTGCAAACAGAATGCCCGTCGCTTTCAATTCTTCTCCGCTTCTCTTGAAGTAATTCTCATCCTCCAAAATTCTCTTTCTAGCTCCCATTGATCACTCATTGGATTTACTGTTGTTTTATCTTATTCTCCGAGGGACCTTATTTCAATTTGGTGAGTTTAATGAGATATTCAAGAAGATTACTGTGGCATGAGGAAAGCATGTTAAAAGAGATCTTGACAGAGGTAAGAAAGAAGATTTCATTATGATCTAACAGGTTTATTTCCAAATTAAGCAATAAGCAGATTGTTTGGTAGAGGATAATGAGATATACAACAAATAGCCCTTGTATGGGGTAGGGAAAGAAGATTCCTTTGCTTGTTTGATAAAATTCAGGTGAGAACGATCAGCATGGAGTTGACGTTATAAAGCATACGTCGAGGTGTATGGCTTTCAATATTTTTCATCCAAGCTTTGTATTTTTATAATTTCCACTTTATTTAAGTTGGTCACTGTAGTCTATAGCAGCACATGAACTGATGCTGACTACCGCAGCAGTAGTGGATAAATTTCATGATTTTCATACATGCTACTGAAAGAAAGGCATGCGACTGAAAGCCTTTTGACTTGGGTAATATACAAATCCTAGACCTTTCTTACAGTTATAATCAGTTGGTCATATCATTTTTCGTTATTACGGCATGGAACTAATCATATTAATTCAAAGAAAAACAGGTCTATTACCACCAAAGAAAAGAAGCTCAGCGGATTTTAGTATTAATTATGAAAAGAAAAGATGTCTTACTCCGGATCCAGGTAGCCAGGGGTGCCGACAACTACAGTTGAAACATGACTGCTTGCGGCATTGTTAAAAGCCCTGGAAAGCCCAAAATCAGCAATCCTTGCCTCAAGGTTTTCATTTAAAAGAATGTTGCTCGTCTTCACGTCCCTATGAATTAGCGGCGGATTGCACGCCTTATGCAAATAGTCCAACCCTTCATTGTTTTATTGACATATACTTAGATGATGATATTTCATTTTGCTTGTGATTTGTCAATATTTTCCAATATGAGATACAGCTGTATGGAGTCGTGGTGTCTCTAATTTTTTGGTCTGGTATGCTAAAAGCATAAACGGCAACAAAAACTCAAATCATTGGAATACTTGATAAAATTGTAAATTTTATGGAGTGTCCTAAGTTGATTGTTCTTATTTTCTTGAGATCAGGAACTAAGAAATAAATTATTAGGAATTGAAGGTATTAAAAAGCATTTGTACCAAGTGCAGATTCGTGTGCAATTTTAACCCGTTGTTTCCAACTCAGAGGCCTCGCAGTATCTGAAATTGGCAGATTTGATACCTTATATAAAAATCCCTGACTAGAAAATACCTTCAAAAAAACCCACTATTGAGAAAATATTAGAGTTAAAAGTTAAGAATCACCCATGAGCTTGTTTTGCAGAGTTCCTTCTTGCATGTACTCGTATACTAGGGCCATGCAATCTCCATCCATGCAATAGCCAATTAGTGACACCAAGTATCTGTGATGAACCCTTGCCAAATTTTGAGCCTGGAAACAGCAAATTATTGTATCTTTGTTTGACTTACCTTCACAAGATGGTTTTATTAGCCTCATTAACATCTATATCTTATTTACAGCCAAACTGTGTTAGTATTAGTATTTACCAATTTCTGGTTTTGTTAGAGCTAAGTGAAGAATGTGCAAGATAAATGGTTACCTCAGCCAGGAACTCTTTCATTCCTTGTGATGATGTATGAGAGCGCATTTTCACTGCAACTTTAGTTCCATTTTCCAGGGTCCCAAAATATACACTTCCAAATCCCCCAGTGCCAATATTATTCTGGAACTTATTAGTAATTCTTACCAGATCATTGTAACTGAATCGACGGTTGTCAGGATCCCAATTTACTCTTGCATCATTTGGTTTAAACACATTTGCATTGTATTGCACAGCAATATTGTCCTGAGGAATGTTTGCTTCTTGAGTATTTGTCAGGTTTGGTGGGTGATAATATTCTTGAGGGGTTGGTTTGTTGCTGTCAATTGGTCTTGGGATGTTTGATTTGTTAGCTGTAAGATAAAATAACCAGACTTATGTTTAGAAACCTTTGATTGATAAATAGAAATATATAGTTTGAAACAGAGTTTTTAGATGAAAGAAAGAATAAAAAATATAAAAAATTGAAGAGGTTTCTACTAAAAACACAAAATAACAAAGAGAATGTAGATGATAGAAAAAAAAATCTCTGTTCTTACTGAACATATAGCCCAGTAGGTATTTCTTAATAAAATAAAAAACATTTAGCCTTAGCCGACTAGTTTTGAAACAGAGAGCCCAACTGGTTTTGAGTTGACCACCTAACTAGAATTTTCTGGTTAAGATCCAAACTATCACTTTCCTTTTTAAACAATCATCATCTTGTATTTAAATAAATGTTGCCAAAAAGAAGCCTTAGCATTACACAATTAAAATAGAGAACTGTCATTTATTTATCAAGATAGGAAAAAGATAAAGAAAAAAAAGACTTACATTTGCGCCTTCTCAGACACACAACTATTATTATGGTTGCTGCAATCAGAAGAAGCACAACAACGACGACTACTGCTATAATAACTACTGGACTTTTCTTTTTCGTATCCTTTCCAGTAGATGGAGTTGCACTTCCAAACCTAAGTAGATAAATATAAATTCAGAAGGCAAACAGATTACAAGTTTGGAGAGCTCATTCCCAGCTATGTTATTTAAAAAGAAGGCATCAGGCGAGAATTTTATCCTGCCATTTTCATGTATTATTATTGCCAACAGATTGGCTTTTCATCATCTGATATTATTTTTTTTTTTTTTGCTTCACTTTTCATCATCTGATATCATTTTCTGTGACATGATCAGTTTTCATTTTTTCCTAACTTCATGGATTACAATAGGCCGACAAAAGTTGACTTATATTTGTGAAATTGAACAGAGATGTATTCAAATGGACAACTACTATGTGCGGTTTTAAGAAATGTAAAGGCAATATGGTTAAAACCCTAGTTGGAGGTCCATTTCTTAAATTGTTTTTTCTGTGTATATATTATCTACAACACAGCCATTTTATTTGATAAAATGCCTGCTTATAATCTCATTGCATATTGATAATCTGGGACCTAATGATGTGTTATATCTAACTGGAGGATAATTATCTTTTCTTTTACATCAATTTTTTTTTATGTAATTTTAATGCCTTGCACTGTTGTTGGACTTCTACTTGTCATTTATGTTGACTTCATTCCTTTAACTGACCGTAACAAATAATGAAGTCCCATAGCAAATATTGGCATTTCCTGTCTAAGAGAACAAAATCACCACATCAAAACAATAAAACATACCTAAAGATTAGATTCCCGTCCTTTTTTTTACTCTGAAGACCAGGCGGAAGGGTGGTAGAAATATTGTCATTTCCTGTTATGTCCCTGAAAGTTCCATAAAATTATAACTGAATTTGTGATATCATTGTTCTTGATGAAAATAAAGGTTAATTGCAAACCTACAGGTACTTAAGAGCAGATAATTTATCTAGGGAAGTAGGAAGATCTCCTGACAAGTCATTATAAGATAAATCCCTGAAAAAAAGAAAAGAAGAAGATATAAACACCAACAACTTAAGTAATTAGCATGAGAACACAAAATTGAATTCTACCTACGTCGGAAAGAAATTGCAATAGTAGATATTCAATTTACATAACACAATGAAATACATCCTATATATTATCGGCCATATCTCCACCGAGATAAGTGAAAAAATTATGAATTAATTGAAGGTAAAAACATCAATAAAAACAATATATTCTTAATCTCAGCTTAAAGGGACATACAATGACTGAAGAGCGCTTAGATTACCAAAAGAAGGTACTATGGCACCTGTCAGTCCACTTGATGATAGGTTTCTGCAAAGGAAACATCTTACTAATCAGAGTTTTTTTTACCTTAGTCTGTAATAAACAAGTAAGAGGTATGACTTATTGAATGCTCACAAAGCTGTGATCCTTGGAGTGTTGGTGGAATCAGAAGTGCAACTGATACCACTCCAGGACAATTCCTTAGGAGCACAGGGATCCCCACTCCAGCCTTTGTTTACTTTGTAGTTCGCCTTAATTGTACTCATGGCAGCAACTTCAATTGCAATAAAGTACATTAGGGCATGTTAATTAAGCAAAGTTACTAGTTTTGATTAATCATATTTTTTAATGAATGTTTGAGTTAATACTAAAATTTGCTTGACAGTAATGTAAGGAAAGCTCAACTCTGGAAAGAAAACAGGGATGCAAATTTTCTGTTTGGCTTTGTTTAGAAAACCTATGATTTATTCAGTTTAAAATAAAGCTTTCCTTGTGCAAAAGTTCTCATGTTTTAATCACATCCCCTGCTATTGAAAATTAAACCAGGGTTCTCGCATTAATAGAACTAAGAGAGTGAATCATAGCACCAATAATTCAATGAAGTACGTACAAGAATGTGATAACTATGATAAAACATACCATCTTCACTATTGGTGGGAATCCCAGTGGTCGGTGTAATGACATATGCCTCAAGCGCATTCAACAAAGGCGGGAGAGTTGACCTTAAAGTAGCCTTAACCGAAAAATTATAGTTATGGCTACCTGTGTCATAGTAATATACCCAGAACGATTCTAGTTTTTTCAGTACATAAGAGTTCTTCAAAAGTCGAAATCCGTCAGAAAATATATCTATCTCCCTAAGAGCATTGGATGATATGTCCTGGATCTCAGCCATGTGGAGAATTATATAAAATACTCTGGAACTATTGTCACTGGTCCAGGGGAGATCAAGGGATTGATTGGTGCTTGAAGTGGTGGCAGCAGTTTGCATGACGAGAGAGGGGGTCTCATATTCTGTGTCTGGGTCCACATTGGAGCTGGTTGAAACATTTGACCATGTATTTAGCATGAAGGGCCTCCAAATCCGGTCATATGGATCATCAGGGTACCTATTTTACGTTTGTAAAAAAAATAGTGGAAAATAGTGTGATGACCATAGAATACTACTGCAATTAGCCAATTAAATCAAAGACCAATTGGTTCTAGAGAAGTTTATATTGTACATTTGTAATTTCTTTTTATTTTGGTCCTAGAGAACGAAATCAAGCCAATTAAATCAAAGAAGTTTTGTACATTTATCGACCTCCAATTAGCCAAACGTATTAAGATTATATCATATTTCTCAAACTAGTGACAATAACTTAAAAATTAAGAAGCATGGCGCAACAAACATTATCTAACCAAGAATAATTGGTTCATATCATGTTTATCCTTTTTCTTATTTAATATAGCATGTTCACCTGAGTATATTATTGCTTGCTCCTACATTCAGCCTATCGAAGTAAACCAATGATTGTGTGGAATTTGCAGCTTTGTAAATGCTGGTCTTCAATGGCCTCAATTCTAGCACAGAGATAAAAGGAGTGCCCTGATTTGTATTAATAAGGCAAACTTGTAGGTAGTCAGAAGTGGCTGTGGTGATAATCTCCATGACAAATTCATCATCTAAAGTCGTTATTTGAAGCATACCCCAATAATTGACTCCCAAATGAACATGAAAGGTTGGAAGCTTATCTAATTTATCATAATCTCCATACATGAATAATGCTCTAACAAGGTACTTTGATCCTATTGTTATTGATCTTAATGTGTAGCAATTTTGGGTTCCATTGGGAAAGCTTCTGACAGTCAGATATTGTAATTTGCCTTTGGCATAATGGGATGCAATTACGTGATTCTCTCCCGTGTCAATGAATTGTTCATCAGACACGTAAGACAAATTATTATTGGTATCCTGAGAGGTAGAATTTGCAGCAAGTCCACAGTCAATGTTTATAAAACCTGCAGTAAAGGGAAAGGAAACGCAAACTCGTTTTAACAAAACAACAAAAAGGTAACTCAATTACTCAAGTAAAGCATGTTTCGCACTATTATTCAACAGGTAGTAAATCATTTAAACATTCTGAAGAAATTTTGTAGAAATTTTGTAGAATATTTTACATAATTTTTCCTGGCCTATTATTGAAGAAGTATCGATCTATCCATTTGAATGCGCTACAGTTCAGGTTAAGGTTTTAGTAAGATGGATTGCCTATCAGAATCTTTGTGTTCTATCTTTAAGCCAAATATAAACTGATAATTGTTCAATGCTTTCTCCGAAATGGTATCGACATTTGAGGCTTGAGTATTCTTTAGCAACAATTATTATTTTCCTCTACAGCAATAAAAGACATTTGATACGACAACTGAATATACAAACTATAGTGCTCTGAATACATCTCATCAGCTTTTTTTCAAGCAATCCAATGATATTTAGGTAAAAGAGACTAATTAATGATATATAAGGGGCAAAAAAATTACAAACACAAGCAATCCATTGAACAAATTCATACATACGAACAGAGCAGTTCTTGCGAACAACAGAAATAATTGCATATAACAATATATACCATACAACAACAACAACAACAACCAAGCTTTTAGTCCCAAACAAATTGAGATAGGTTAGAAATAGAACCCAATCGGAGTCACAAAGTCAAGATATATAGATAGTAGTAGTAGTACTAATATTAACAATAACAACAACAGCAACAACGATAACAACACAACAATATAGTAATACTAATAGTAATAATCATATCAATAATAACAGTAATGATACTAATAATAATACTAACAATATATATGTTTACAATATAGATCGTAGGAAACAAAGTCCTAAGCTCTACGTTCATGACCCCAAATCACTAGCCATATATTTAAAAATAAAAATAAAAAATAATTGTCATGAAAAGATAGGGGCATGACCTCTATTTTTTTTCCTCAAAAGAAAAACAAATGCGATTGTACATTTGTGATAATGCAGTCTAGGCTTACCGTTAGAGTCAAGCTGGCCATCAACTGGGATAGTAAACACAGTGATTAGAAGAAGAACTAAGAACCATAAATCCATTCCTTCTGAGGTGACTTCCTTTTTCTTCTTCTCTTTGAAGAGTTCACGGGGAAGAGGCCACTCCTTTTATGGAATATCTCCATCAGGTTGACCAATTCTTAACAATATTTATTGGATTTATTAAAATTGAAATTTTAAGTATGGCTCCAACAACAAAATTTAAAGAGAGCTTTATATATGACGTAATAAACTGTGGTAAACCACCTATTTTTCTTTCCATTGGGTGTATATATATCATTGAGAGAGGGTTAAAAAGTCATATACATATCCGTTTATATTTTTGGGATATGGATGCGGATCAGATTAAATGGATATGGATAATCGGATATTAAATATATATAGGGATATAATTTGAATCCCTAATATAAATATTGTAAGGAAAGTAATTATATATTATCAACAAATTATTTATTTCATTACAAAATAAAAATAACATAAAATACTGATATAAGTCATTGATGTACTCTCTGTCGGAACCAAAATTTGGCCGATAAGAGACACCAAATCTGATAACCAAATTTGAAAAGATCTTAGCATCTTACTCTAATAGTCTAATTAGTCCCAGGCCCAGTTGAGCTGAGAAGTTCTCAATATGTCAACCATTAATTCTCAATATTTGAGCTGAGAAGTTCTCAATATGTGAGGAAAGCAAAATTTTAATTTTATATGGATATTAATTAGTACTAATAAAGCTTGTAAAAATATATGGATTTGAAGATTTGCTAGACGTTAATTTTTTTAATATTATTAATTTATATAAAAATAAAAGTAAATGTAATATGTTTATGTGCATTTAGAGAAAATAGCATATATTAAATCTAACAATTTTATTTTAATATATAATTTTTAAATTTTATATAATTAGACATTAAAATATAGAGACATTTGTATAACGGAAGGAATATAAATAAAAAATAAGGTTCTAAATAGCGATTATAGCGGTATAGCGGGGAGGCAAAAAAAACAAGCTAATGTGAATAGTGTAGCTATAGCGGAAGCTATCATACATAGCGTTTTTTTTTTCTTTTCAAAATGTATATTCTATATTTCTACTAATTATCAACATGATTAGTATTGGAGAATTGGTTAACAACTAATTTAAGTCTATACTTTTTTCAATCATGCAAATAAGAACGAAAAAAAAGGATATAAAAAAAATCTTTTAAAAGCAAGTGACTAATTTGTAAATATTACAAAAAGATATTATTTATTATTTTTTTGTCAAGTAAAAGTTTTGTTCTTCTGCAGAATAAATTATGTTGCGTCTTTCCAAACGTCTTTATTTTTATCACTATGTAACGTTTATTTTTTATTTTTGGAATAAAAATAAAAATTACAATTTAATTAACTCTATTAGGCCGATTCCTACATACATGTTTAATTAAAATTCGAAAAGTCTTTATTTTTATTTTGTATAATTGCTTCATTTGAAATACTTAAAAAACACAGACAACACATTTAAATAAAATTATCTTCCTTTATATTTGACTCTCAACTCTTTTCTGTGTTAGCAAATAAAAAGTAACCCCATTCCGTATCATTACTGAAATGTGTAATTCCTCTTGTTTTGCTTAATTGAGAAGTAGCTAGAATAGGAAAACTATAATTTGCTTTTACACAATCTAATTTGCTTTTGAGGGAGAGAAATATCGAAATATCCCTTCAGGTAGTACTGTATGCTCCAGATGAGTGAAAATTGTAACTAATAAATTTTATATACATATTTAAGAAAATTGATATTATTTTAAACAGAATTTACTAATTTATATACATATTTCATGTACCGTACCATGTCATTTTTCTGAAGAATGGTCACGTCACATTATATACTTTGGAGTTTGACACTACTACAGAATATGGTGATTGTACACGGATAAATCACGAAGAGCTACACAGATTTCCAGCAGTGTAGGATATTAGGGTGTAGGAATGTCCCATCTTTTGCAAACGGATATTTATCCGTGTGCAATTATCAACAATCTACACGGATTTCTAATTAAAAGCCGTGTAGAAATCCAACTAGAGCTATACGGTTTTTTAATAGAAAATCCGTGTAGGAATATCAACATTCCTACACGGATATTTAGTTAAAATCCATGTAGCTCTCTTAAACAGAATATTAAATAAATAAACCGTGTTCAGTAACCTTCCTACACGGATTTTTAAGTAAAAATCCGTGTATAATTGTTTCCTACACGGATTTTTAAATAAAAATCTGTGTAGGAAGGTTCCTGAACATTTTTTTTTTTTTTTTTTTTAGCTAGCCTCCACTTTTGCTAGCCAGTAATTATATATTTCATATTGAATATACATAGCATTTTGCAAAAATAAATACATAGCCTTTTGCAAAAATAAATACATAACCTTTTGTACATACAATCCCATGTGATCTAACACATAGCATACACTCTTCAAGATCCAATACAATGTTTGTATAAAAAATATGTCATTACCACTTAGTAACCATGGGCTCATGTTGCCAAAACTCATGACTTATACCGTTTTTTCTTCTGGATGACAACCTTGGGTACCACCATAGAAAAATAAATTTAATTAATATTTGAAAAAAAAAATATGAATATCCAGTTTTATATATGTTTTTACAATTACTAATCAAATAAAAATTATTTTATTAAATATTTACGAAACATGCCTAGTTCGGTCTCTGATATAAAGATTCGTTGGTATATAAGAATTCAATTAGTTATGGGAAAATAGAACCTGATCAAGTACGTACTTTGCTTTTAGAATTCATATCAACTTAGGTAACATAATATTTTTGTTTAGATTCAGATCTTCATATATCAGAATGCCTATGAATATTAAAACGACTATGTACATTTCCACCTCGGACTCAAATGGTCCGAATTATGACTCTTGATTGCTTTTG
>JAJHPF010000002.1:550625-733186 GCA_024447775.1 Carex cristatella
ATGAAAAATCTGTTGAGAATTCTTAGAGATATCGTTGATCATTGGAAGAATCTTATTTGGTACACGGTTTTATTTAAAACAGAAAAAAAAATCCGTGTACAACAGCAGTGTAGGAAGCACATTTTTGTAGTAGTGTTGGTCCCATGATCAGTTCAGATTCTATGTCACATGTACAAAGGAAACTATAATGTATCAGATAACAAAATAAAAAATAACTATATAAGGATCAATAATGTGAGTTTTAAAATCTAAAATGCTAATTAATTTATAATCTTGTTTTGAAATCTGTTAGTTAGGAGAAAATTTGAATTTTTTCGAAATGAGCAAGTTACCGGTAAAATATTCAAATGACCACATAAAACAAATGTTTACAAAGGACCACATTGCGGATAGACGAATGTTTCCTAAATTAATAAATTAGTAACAAATTGATATTGATAACAATAAGAACAACCACGACAACGAAAAAAATATTATTGTTATATATTATTGGTAAAAATATGACTATAACTTGAACAAATCTAGGTATTGATGTGCTCTGGATTTGGTAAGCACAATTCCAATGTCTATTTGATCGGTTTAAAATGATGAATTCAAACTGCTGAAATCCATCTACTTAATTAGTGATGCATTTATATATATGAAATCCATCTGTTGAAATCCAAGCTCTTTTGGTGAGCACATCACACCCTAGCTTTACTCTTATAATATTATCGTTGTTATTGAAAGCTAAAGATAATTATATATATGATTTAAAAAAAGTAAAAGGAAACGACATTTTAATAACAAAAGAAAATTATGTTGACATTGTGTTTGAAGAAATCATTCCAATTTTTTTTTGTAGGAATTTCGTGTACATCCCTCAAAAACTTACAAATTCATAATATCATAAGTACCATGTGATATTATGAATTTACCGATTTTATTCTTCTATTAAAATTTATTATGAATAATAAAAATATGTAGCATATTTGAGAAAAATATAAATCTTCTAATTGGTTAATCAAATTTTTAGGGAAAATAAGTCATTTCTCTACTTCTGACACATATACAATGATATTTAGTAATATGTGATTATGTGAACATCAGAAGTAGAGAAATGATTCATTCTCCTCGGAAACAAACCAGTTAAAAGATTGATTTATATTTGTAAAACATGGTACATATTTTTTTTGTTTCTTAATTAAGAGTAAAATGAGTACTTTCTAACTTTAAAATGATTTTAAAAAATAAAAGACAATAAATTTTGTAAATTTGTGAGGTTTTGAAATTTAGAATGATAATATATGATATTATGAATTTTGGAGGGAGAAATACGTAGTTTCAAAGTTTTTGAGAGATATAAAGGAAATTCCCCCAACATTTTAAAGGTGAATCAACAATCAAATCCAACGAAAATTTAGGAGGTTTTGACCATGTTTCGTTACGCCATAGACATCAACTTGCAACATTATAATTTGGTAGGAGACAAAATTTCTTATTTATTTTGGAAAAATAAAATAAATGTTCTTTATATTAGACTTAGTTTAACAGTTGTGCTTATAAAAAGAGTATCTGTTCCCGTGGGCACTTCAGAGGAGAAGGAAAATGGAAGTTCCCTCTAAAGGAATAGATTTATGGTTCTTAGTTCTTCTGGTAATATCTGTGTCTACTGTGCTGGTAGATAGCCAGCCTGATTCTAAGGGTAAGCTGAATACAATGCTTCAAATTTACAATCACTTCATTCTCTATCTACAGTATGTTGTTTGTTACAAACATTTTTTTTCACTTTATCTCTAGAAAATGATATGTGCATAGAATTGTTGCTCGTTGGATCGCTTTTAATACTGTTTGCTGTTATTTCTCCATCATTAGATGACTTAGTTTCTTGATTTGCTTAATCATGCATAGACATTCTTGACATAATATTATTTAGAGAAAATATGTTTATTCTCCAACATTTTGTCTTCCAACGTCCTCCAATCTTTATTTTTAGAAGTCTAAAGACTTTGAGAAAAATGTCGGCTCGCTCCCACTCCGATTCTGATCTCTTCTCAATAAAAAAACACTCAGCTTTCTCTCTTAATTCCCACTTTGATCCTGATCACCTCTTGTCTCCGCCTCCCACAACTGCGTCAAATCCTCTATCATCAACTGCAGTGTTGCTCAGAGGATCTCTCTCAAACGATCTCAGTCACATACCGTGGCCACTACTTCGTCAGTCTTAATTTCTTCCGTCTTCTCTTTACAGATCCTATTGTAGCTGCCTCTCTGACCGCTGAACCACCTACCTCCAACTCCAACCTCTTCCTTTTCGACGATTTACAAATGAAATAAGAGTTGTTTATGAAGATGGAGATGGAGGAGAGGGAGGGAGAAGGAAAAAGGATATGGAGAAGAAAAACACTACTAAGATGTGTTTTGTTGCACAATTAAGCCACTGGTTATCACGTCCCTATTTTTTTTATTATAGTAGGGTTAAAATTCTACATTAATTTTGTGCTCCATCATACTCCAACATTATTATCTTTATTTTCAAAGTCTAAATAATTGATCCAATCCGTTCAACATGATCTTTAATTATATTAAAATCTGCTTGGTAAACAAATTTTATAATTTATATTTTGTTTTTTACTAATTGTTTAGAGATGTACAAAATCACTATTTTTGAACAGTCCAGAATATTCTAAAAACAGTGGTTTTTTACCTAGATTAACAAAATAACAAACAAATTTAAAAAAATACAAAATTTTGTATCCAAGCACATTTTAATTTGATTATCATATTGAGCTATTTGGATAGACTGTTTAAACTTTAAAAATAGAGATAACGATGTTGAGGCATGATGTGGTACAAAACCAACGGAGCATATTAATCCTACTCTTTTGATTAATATATCAATATTTGAAACTAATATATATTCTGGAGAATGGCAATATAGTTTAATTTGAAAATTTTATAAAAAAAATAAAAAAAAAAAAACTACTAAGATGGTTTCAACGTACTGTTCTGTCATGGAAACTGTGTTGTCCGAAACATTCTATGTCAAATGTCTCATGTTGCTATATATAGAACAAACCAAATAGGTTTATTTTTTTATTTTTTAAATAAAGGCGGGCTCAGCCCACTTTTTCATTGTTTAAAAGATTAAGTTACAGAAAATAAAAAGGTTATCACCTGTTTAGGGGTGTAAATGGATCATATATTATCTGATTTTATTCGTATCTAAACTAAGTAAAATGAATTCAGATATAAATATTAGTTGATTTGAATCCGAATAATTTTCTGATAAATATGAAAGGATACGATTTTGAATATAAAACCAGATACAGATTCAGATGATTACCTTACCTGACATTTCACTTAAACCGGATAATCTGAATTGGTCACAAAAAATTTCAACCGCTTCCAACATATCATCACGCTACTACATGAGCCATTCGCTGGCTCGAGATACTTCAAAACTTCAATGTTCGACACTTTAAGAGCATTCCCTTGTGGGACTAAGAAGTCCGGAGATTCTTTTTGTTTTATTTATCCGAATCTGGTTCTTTTTTTATTTCTGAATTACATTCTTTTAATTATCTGAATGTATTCGTATCTGTCTAATATTCCACCTGTTATTGTATCCGTTTAACATCCTATTTGTATTCGTATCGAGATTATCCGTATTCGTATTAATATCGGCAAAATTATTAAAGATAATGATACGGTTTGATCACTATTTATCTGTTTCTGATCTGTTTACTACTCTATCTATTGGTTGCAACAGAGTTGGGTTCCATATATATTTATGGATGATGTATGACTTGTTCAATAATATTGTCATTTCTGAAGCATGTTACAGTCGAATTTTTTCCTTTCTTTGTAATATTTTTTAAAATAATTTGTCATCACTTTCTCTTTACAGATTTTATAAGCATTGATTGTGGACTTGCTGCAAATTCTACCTTGCTTGATAGCGCGACTAAGTTGACTTACGTGTCTGATGATCAATTCATCAACACGGGAGTCAGCTACGGTGTTTCATCGGAATATGCCACAAATGGCATATTACAGAAATATCTAACTGTCAGAAGCTTTCCCAATGGGACCCGAAATTGCTACACCTTAAGATCCTTAAAACTAGGATCAAGGTACCTTATAAGAGGAGTATTCAGGTATGGAAACTATGATAAATTAAATAAGCTTCCAACCTTTGATATTCATTTGGGAGTCAATTATTGGAAAACAATGGAAATACTCGATGCGGATGGTGCATATTTCACTGAGATTATCGCCACAACCACTTCTGACTACCTACAAGTTTGCCTTATTAATAAAAATATTGGAACTCCTTTTATCTCTACGCTAGAACTGAGGCCATTGACAACGAGCATTTATACATGGACAAATTCCACACAATCATTGGTTTACATCGATAGACGGAACTTAGGAGCAAGTGATCGACTAAGGTAAACATGCTAAATTAACTCAAAAAAATGAGAAGCGTTTTATTTACCAATTATTTAGTGGTTAGATATTGTTTGTTGTCGGAATAAATCTTAATTTTTAAGTTAATGCACAAATTAAAGAACTATGACATAATCTTAATACATTCTGGCTAATTGGAGATGGACAACGTTTGGTACCAAACCTATATGATTTAATTAATATAGGTACCCTGACGATCCATATGACCGACTTTGGAGGCCCTACACGCAACCGACATGGAAAAATATCTCAACCACCTCCAAAGTGGACCCAGATGCAGACTATGCGACCCCCTCTCTCGTCATGCAAACTGCTGTCACTACTTTAAGCACTACAGATCCCCTTGAGCAGTACTGGTCCAGCGACAATACGTCCACAAGTTTTGCTGCAATCCTTCACTACAAAGAGATCCAGAACATACCATCTAATGCTAGTAGAAAGTTCGATATATTTGCTAACGGGGAACTACTAGATTCGGGATATAAATTTGCTGCAGGATGGGAATACAGTGACACAGGCATCAATAGTTATAATGTGTCCCTTAAGGCTACTTCAAGCTCAACTCTCCCACCTCTTTTGAATGCATTTGAGGTGTATATCATTAAACCCACTTCTGGGATTACCACCAATAGTGAAGATGGTATGTTTGATTATTGTTGTCTCATTCTGTGTACTTCAAACTATTCGTTCATGCTATGAAAAACACCCGCAAATAGAAAGGTTTTCGAAAGAAACTATACCAAAAGTTTCTGTCCCACTTTCCTTTTCCAGAGTTAAGCTCTTCTTCCATTACTCTCCATAAAATATTTAATAATAACTTTTATTTCAAACATTTATCTGCAGGACAAAACTAACTATAACTAGTTACTTTCCTTAATTAACATGCCATAATGTGTTTTATTGCAATTGAAGTTTCTGCCATGAATACAATTAAAGCGAACTACAAAGTAAACAAAGATTGGAGTGGTGATCCTTGTGCCCCTAAAGAATTCGTGTGGCATGGTGTCACTTGCACCTCTGATTCCACCAAATCTCTGAGGATTACAACTTTGTGAGCATTTCAATACGTTATACACTTTACTTTTGGAAAAATAGAGAAGCTACAAAAACTCTGACTAATTATGTGTCTTTTCCAGAAACCTATCATCAAGTGGACTGACAGGTGCCATAGTATCCTCTTTTGGAGATCTAAGCGCCCTCAAGTCATTGTATATTTCTTTAAACTAAGAACAACTTATTTTACTGAGATTGATTTTTTTAACTTCACTCCAATTGTATGTCTACAACATTTCCATATTGGCATATCATGAATTCAGTTTTGTGTTCTCATGCTAACTTAAGCTATATATTGCTTGCTACCTTTCTTTTTCAGGGATTTATCTTATAATGACTTGTCAGGGGATCTTCCTATTTTCCTAGATCAATTATCTGCTCTTACATACCTGTATGTTTGCAAACTAACCTCTATTTTTATCAAGAACAAAAATATCTCAAATTAAATTATAATTTTATTCATATGTCAGGGACATAACAGGAAATAAAAATATTTCAACTACCCTTCCTCCAGGTCTTCATAGTAAAAGCCAGAATGGGATTCTAATCTTTAGGTATGTTTTATTGTTTTTATGTGGTATTTTGTTCTCTTATAGACTAGAATAGCTGGGCAATATTTTTTTATCCTGGGACTTCCATAGTTATTACGAAGTAAACATAAAAGATAAGTAGAGAAAGTACAAGGCATTAACCATACTGCCTGTACATTTCTTAAAACTGCACAGAGTAGTTGTGCATCTGCATACATCTCTGTTCCTTTTCACAAAGATAAGTCAATTTTTGTCAGCCTATTTTAATTTATGAAATTAGGAAAAGCTGATGAAAAATCAATCGATTGGCTGTAAGAATACATGCAAATGGCTAGATTAAAATCCTTGCTTGATGGCTTCTTTTTCAAATAACTTAGCTGGGAATGATCTCCCCCAATTTCTAATCTGTTTGCCATCTGAATTTATTTTTATCAATTTAGGTTTGGAAGTCCAACTCCACCTTCACCTCCGAAAAAGAAAATTCCAGTAGTTATTATAGCAGTTGTCATTGTGGTTGTACTGCTTCTGATTGTAGCATCCATTATAATAGTTGTGTGTCTGAGAAGGCGCAAATGTAAGTCTATCTTTTATTTATTTTTTTCCCTATCTTGATAAATAAAATCACATTTCTCTACTTTAATTGTGTAATGTTAAGGCCTCTTGATGGCTACATATATTTAAAAAAAAATTATTGTTTAAAACGGGAAGACTGATAATTTGGATCTTAACCTGAAAATTCTAGCTGGTCAACTCAAAACAAGTTGGGCTCTCTTTGAAACTAGTCATCTTAGGCTAAATGGATTTTTTTTTTTATTTAAAGAAATACTTACTGGGCTATATGTTCAGTAAAATCAGAATTTTTTTTTCTATCATCTACATCCTCTTTGTTCTTTTCTGTTTTTAGTAGGAAACTCTTCAAAATTTTTTATTCTTTCTATCATCTAAAATCTCTGTTTCAAACTGTATCTTTTATTTTATCAATCAAAGGTTCATAAACATAACTCTGGTTATTTATCTTCCAGCTAACCAATCAATAATCCCAAGACCAATTGACAGCTACAAACCAACCCCTCAAGAATATTATCACCCACCAAACCTTACAAATACTCAAGAAGGAAACGTTCATCAGGACAATATTGCTGTGCAACACAATGCAAATGTGTCTAATCCAAATGATGCAAGAGTAATATGGGATCCTGACAACCGTCGATTCAGTTACAATGATCTTGTAAGAATTACTAATAAGTTCCAGAATAATATCGGCACTGGGGGATTTGGAAGTGTATATTTTGGGACCCTGGAAAATGGAACTAAAGTTGCTGTGAAAATGCGTTCTCATACATCTTCACAAGGAATGAAAGAGTTCCTGGCTGAGGTAACCATTTATCTTTCACATTCTTGCCTTAGCTCTAACAAAACAAGAAATTGATAAATACTCATACTGACACAGTTTGGCTTTCATTAAGATTTAGATGTTAATGGTGCTAATAAAACCATCTTCTGAAGGTAAGTCTAAGAAAGGTACAATAATTTGCTCTGTTTCTAGGCTCAAAATTTGGCAAGGGTTCATCACAGATACTTGGTGTCACTAATTGGCTATTGCATGGATGGAGATTGCATGGCACTTGTATACGAGTACATGCAAGAAGGAACTCTGCAAAAGAAGCTCATGGGTGATTATTAACTTTCAACTCTAATATTTTCTCAATAGCAGGTTTTTTTAAGGTATTTTCTAGTCAGGGATATGTATTTAAGGTCTCAAATCTGACAATTTCAGATACTGCGAGGCCTCTGAGTTGGAAACAACGGGTTAAAATCGCACACGAATCTGCACTTGGTACAAATGCTTTTTAGTACCTTGAATTCCTAATCATTTATTTCTTAACATGAAGTTCTTGATCTCAAGAAAATAACAACAATCAACCTAGGACACTCCATAAAATTTACAATTTTGTCAAGTATTCCAATGATTTGAGTTTTTGCCGTTTATGCTTTTAGCACACCAGACCAAAAAATTTGGGACACCACGACTCCATACAGCTGTTATCTCATATTCAAAAATATTGGAAATATCATCATCTAAGTATAAGTCAATAAAACAATGAAGGGTTGGACTATTTGCATAAGGCGTGCAATCCGCCGCTAATCCATAGGGACGTGAAGACGAGCAACATTCTTTTAAATGAAAACCTTGAGGCAAGGATTGCTGATTTTGGGCTTTCCAGGGCTTTTAACAATGCTGCAAGCAATCATGTTTCAACTGTAGTTGTCGGCACCCCTGGCTACCTGGATCCGGAGTAAGACCTCTTTTCCTTTCATAATTAATACTAAAATCCACCGAGCTTCTTTTCTTTGGTGGTAATAAACCTGTTTTTCTTTGAAATAATCTGAACAGTTGCATGCCGTAATAACGAAAAATGATATGACCAACTCAATTCTCACCTAAATTTTACCAAAGAAGCAAAGGAATCTTATTTCCCTACCCTAGCCAAGCGCTATTTTCACATGCCTCAGCACCCTTTGTTGCATATTCCATTATCCTCTACCAAACAATCTGCTTATTGCCTAATTTGGAAATAAACCTCTCAGATCATAATGGAATCTTCTTTCTTACCTCTGTCAAGAACTCTGTTTACTTGCTTTCCTCATGCCTCAGTAATCTTATTTCATATCTCATTAAACTCCACTAAACAACACAATTATTACCTAAATTGAAATAAGGTCTCTCAGATAATAAGAAAAAGTAAAAAAAAAAAAATGACAGCTAATCCAATGGAAGATCAATGAGAGCCAGAAGGAGAATTTTGTAGGATGATGATTTCAAAGTTTCAGGCCCTTTACAGTTGGCCACTATTGATGGTTGAGTGACTGGCTTTGGAGAGGGGCAAACTTAAGAGAAGAGGAGAATAATTGAATGTGTCAGGCCTTCCTCAAACTAATTTCTTTGCACTGAACCACTCCAAGATTAAATCGTCTCAATTAATGGGACCCACTGCAGACTTGTTAAATTTTGAATGTTGTAATTTTGATTTCACGGATTTAATTTTTTCTTTTTGATGCTACAGAAAAATAATGGGTTGAATGCTTTAATTAAAAAGGACTACTTCCATTAAAGAATAAGCTAATAAATCAATGAAACTTCAGGTACTATTCCTCATACCAGCTAAGTGAAAAGAGTGACGTGTTCAGCTTTGGAGTTGTTATGCTAGAACTCATTACAGGACAACCTCCTATCATTGCGGGTCCAGGGGGAAGCCACCTGAAGGAATGGGTGAATCAAAAGCTATCTAGAGGAGACATTGAAAGCATTGTAGACCCAAGAATGCATGGGCAGTATGACATAAACTCTGTTTGGAAGGTTACTGATCTTGCACGCAAGTGTACTGGTAATAGCTCTGCTCTGAGGCCTACCATGAGTACAGTAGTCATGGAACTAAAGGAAAGCCTGGATCTGGAGATCTCCACAGAGAAGACCCGCCATGGAAATGCGAATTTCTCAAGTAATGTTAGTCAGAACAGTGTTTTTGAGATGGCTTACATGGGTGACATATCTGCAACAGGTCCCATAGCGAGATAATTTGCTTGCTTGTTTTGTTGGTTTATTTCTTTGTTCTATTTTGGGCTATCACTTTTCTTTTTTTATGGTCGGCAATAAGATTGCCAACAAATATATTGATAAAAAAGAAGGTTTATGTACAAAAGTTTGAGCCAGAAATTTAATTATTATTTTGGGCTATCACTTGTGGATATAAATTAGTAGTTTGGTGATGTCAACAACTCTTGTTCTCAGTACATTGGCTTAATTTGGGTGTTCTTTCATCTTTTTGTTTATGTAATGTTCCTTTTAAAATTTGCTGAGCTTGCCTTAATATCTGTTTCGGTGTATTATTATATGCAATAATTTCTCTTGATCACAAAAATATTAGACACGATTGAGATATAAAAAATATAAGCCATTTAAACCCTACTCTAAATATAATCATTCATAGATACATACGCCGCCTTTCGAGACTTAATTATCTCTTCACCATTTTCACCTGCTTAACAGAAGAACCTGCAATCATTGATTAATAAAAAGAAGGAAAAAAAAATGTACTTCTACATAACGCCTCGTCACCAACTGTACATCATGCAATGCACACCTACATGAATCTAGAGGTATTCATGACAATTAAAAATGATTATTGCCGAAAGTAAGCCGATAGAATTTGCTATTTTCTAGGGTATCATATTTACCAACATGGTATCTGTGAAGATACTGACACAATTAAGAACTTTTATAGTTTTACCCTTGCTGATAATCATAAATTTTTATAGTATATAAAATCCGTGTAGGATAGCTAAAAAATAAAAAAAATAAAAAATAAACGGTTCAGCAACCTTCCTACATGGATTTTTAAATAAAAATCCGTGTAGGATAGCTAAAAAAAAAAAAAACGTTCAGCAACCTTCCTACACGGATTTTTAAATAAAAATCCGTGTAGAAAGGCTAGAGAGCTACACGGATTTATAGTAAAAAATCTGTGTAAAAAGGTAGTTTTAGGGTTTTGGTTATATAAGAAGGTCTTTTCCCTCCAACGCCGTTTTGATTTCAGCTCATAGCACAACTGGAATCTGAGATATTTGAAGTTGTTATTTTCTCCTCTCTATCTTACTAAGGTTAGCCATGAATATATAAATTTTTTTTTTTTTATCTAATTTTATGTTACTTATTATTGCTTATTTAGGTCATGTGTAATTATTATTGTTTATTTCTCTTTTATTTTTATTTTCAGTTTTGTATGGTTTTCGTTGGTTACGTCATCTTCGCCTTAGTTGGTTACTATTGATGCAATATGGTCCTGCGCATGCCTCACGAAAAGGGGCGTAACTTTTGATCCGTCCGTCGGATCGGGCTGAATTTTTGACAGGAACTCCACAGCCCAAAACAGAGTTATGGGTTCAGATTCGCGATCCGAGTCTTCCTTCATGGACTTTTGGACTTTTTTTTTGCAAAAGACTATGTATATTCAATCTGAAATATATAATTCTTGACTAGCAAAACTGGAGGCTAGCTAATAACAAAAAAAAAAAAAACGGTTCAGCAACCTTTCTACACGGATTTTTAAATAAATATTCTGTTGAGGAATGTTACTGAACGAAACAATTCTACACGGATTTCTACTTAAAAATCCGTGTAGGAATGTTACTGAACCCGGTTTATTTATTTAATATTCTGTTGAGGAGAGCTACACGAATTTTAACTAAATATCCGTGTAGGAATACTCTTCCTACACGGATATTTAGTTAAAATCCGTGTAGCTCTCTTGATTTTTCAAACGGCTCTTTATTAATAATCTGTGTAGGATTAGTGTAATCGTACACGTATAAATTATCCGTGTGTAAATGTGGACTTTCCTACACCCCAGAATCGCACACGTTTCCAAATCCGTGTAGCTCTCCAGTTATAATCCATGTACAAACTGTTTTTTTGTAGTAGTGCGTGCCAATTAAGCACTAGAATGTTATTTTTTAGCCATAATAATAAAATGTTATTTTGCATGTGAAAGCATCATGCATAGCACATGCACCCACAATAGAGACTTGAGCATTTCTATTTTATTTTGAAATTTTGAAATTTTTTAAGTTAGAACTCTAATAATTCGAAATTTAAACAACCACTATCCAAAATTCCATATTTCAAATTTTATCGCCCACATTTTTTGGTGCGCTAGCTAGGAAGTGCACCAAATAATATATTTATTTTTATTTTTTAGTTCTGTTATGTTCTGCGTATAATTTGCAGTATAAAATGTTGATCAGATTGTGTGTATAATTTGTTTCAATTTGCGCACCGACTTACATAGTACAAAATGCTTCTCAGATTGTGCGTATAATTCGTTGTAGTAATTTTTAGTTCGAATTTAATACAAAATTTTATTTATTAAACAAGTGTTTTATTTCTACAATTTCATCATCAAATTTGATGTGTACATATAATTTTGAACACATTGAATAAAATAGAATTAAACACAAAAAATATTAGTCTAAAAGTTTCAAACATAAAAAATCAAAACTACAAAAAATATTTGGTGTGCATCCTCAATTGGCGCACCAAAAATTTGGTGCCCATCCTGAGTGTGCATGAGTGGTAAAATTTGAAATTTGGAGTTTTGAGTGGTGATTGTTTAATTTTGATTAATTGGGTGCTAGCTTAAAAAAAAGTCAGCTCTTTTTTTCATCGGTCGTATGTGGGGATTAATAATTTCATTCAATTTCAGAGGAGCGTAATTAATATTAATCCTAAAAGATGAGTCAATATATATATTCTACTGCATAGTAACACAAACAATATTAATTTTGATTTTGATTAACTCTGGACCGAGTAAATAATTCAATCTTGCGGAATTTTAATCCATACATATTGTCTAAATGCATGTGTTCACAACTCATGTTGAACTCTTGTATTCATATATTTTAATAAAACACACAATTTTCTAAATATCAAAACGTACAACTTACTAAATGAAATGTTTCTGAACGCATCCATTTATTAGTATCCCACATATCAATTCTTTATGTTTGGTATTAATTAAAAAAATTCAACAATTTTTAGCAATCTGAATGAATGGGTTTAGAATAAATTACGAACATGTTGTGAAATTATGCATATATGTTAAACCATTTCAACCAAAAATAATATTTTTTTTTGGTCAAAACGAGATATTAAGAAGTAGAAAAAATACTAATATCTTACTCAAAATAAAACTATAATAAAATTATAAATCTTACAAGAGAAAAAAATAAGATTAATAGTTTGAATTCTAAATTTAAAATACTAACATTAAAAGAAATTGTGACACCACTGAAATTCATTTTTTTTTTTAAATATATATGTAATGCTCCATAATGACTATATACATCTTCACCAATAATTTTAATGTCTCCCACTATCCTCAAATCTTATTACAGGTTCCCGACTAATGTAAAAAATTTCGAAAGCCCAGAGGTGTAATTAGTAAAATTGAAATGTTTAGTAATATTTTTATGTCAGGAGGACTAAACTGAAATTGT
The DNA here is from genome assembly GCA_024447775.1 of Carex cristatella. Classification (NCBI taxonomy): domain Eukaryota; kingdom Viridiplantae; phylum Streptophyta; class Magnoliopsida; order Poales; family Cyperaceae; genus Carex; species Carex cristatella. The sequence continues at coordinate 563,714 of JAJHPF010000002.1, forward strand.
CTTTTCACAAAACCCCATCCCCCTGCCAAGACTGTACACAGCAAGCAAAAAGAGATACTGAGAAATCAAAAGAGCAAGGAACCATATCCACCTTATTATCGTTAATTACTAATAAACTGAGACAAAACCAACTATACATCCACCTTATCGTCAATTACTCCGCACACTTTCTTTACAAACTAAAGAGATGGCTGAGACTATCGTGAAACTTGTTCTTGGCAAGCTGTCTGACGAGCTTGTTCAGGAAGCATTCTTTCTTTACGGGGTGCGTGACAAAGTCAAGCAGGTTCAACGCGACCTCAAATGGATCCAGTCTTTCTTGAAAGATGCAGATAAAAAGCGCCACAAAAATGAAAGGGTAAAAAATTGGGTGAGTGAAGTTCAAGAGGTTGGGTATTTGATCGAAGATGTAATAGAGAAGTTTTTGGCCGAGGTTAGTGGAGGTAGACGGCAAGGTCTAAGAAACATACTCAAAAGGCTAGGTAAGATGTCCATGAAACTAATTGTCAAACACAAAATTGGTAGCGAGGTAGACAAAATTCATAAGAAGCTCCGTGAAATCGAGAAAACAAAGAAATGTACGAGAATAGGTGGTCTCGAAGAAACCAAGTAGTGGGGCCTCTGTGGAGCAACCTATAAGGCCGTTTGTTCATCCCGACATAGATGAAACGAGAGGTTGTTGGTTTCGAAGTTCAAAGGAAAGCAATTGTCGACCAGCTCATTGATACAAATATTACGAGGCGATCTGTGATCTCAATTGTTGAGGCTGGTGGTTCAGGAAAAACTACACTCGCAAAAGAGGTGTACAAAAGGTAACAATTGCTCCACAACATATATAGAGAGTTCATTGTTTTAAAAAATGTGTCTTATACGAATAAATAAGATGTAGTAATAACCATATAGATAGTTTAGATTTTTAATTAATTTGAAGTTCTCCACTGAAGAGAATAAATTGTATTGACTTATTGGAAATTAGTCGTCAATGTTTGCGGTGGTGCACTGGTAGTCTAGTGTTTTGGGGATTCGTAATGAAGATGGATGGTGATGAGAAATATATAGTTACAAGAGCGAACCCGAAGAGTTCATGGAGAGGAGAGGAAAAAGCTCCCACAGGCTTGCCAAGGAAATTTATTAATTAGGTGTTAGATATATAGTTATGGTAGCGAAGACCAATTAGGGAATTAATCCGAACGAGCAAATGCTCTTTGAATACTGACCTATTTAATCGTTAGAGCATCTAGCATAAAACAATAAATTTAATTATTTAACAGTTCATGTTGAAATCCATAGAGTTTGGTAAAATCTTAATTTATGCTTGCTGTGCATATGCATGTATAAATATCTTACTTGTATACAAATGATCTAATTAATTTATTTGATGCATTTCATAGTGCTAAAGTTAAACGTCACTTTGATACGTCCAAGTGGTTAACTATTTCACAAGATTACAAGCTGGTTGATATTTTAATGAAGCTGCTAAAGGAGATTGGATCAGAGAGACAGAATGACGGAGAAGAGTATTTAATTAGAGAGCTTAACAAATGCATGCGAGAGAAAAAATATCTGGTTGTATTAGATGATGTTTGGTCAAGCAATAATATCTGGACTCGACTTCAGGCTGCTCTTCCTAATGCTAATAACGGGAGTCGAGTGTTAATCACTACCAGATTTGCTCACATTTTTTCTATTATAATATAGTGTAAACATTAATAATTAATGATGGGATGACTTCACAATTTTTTTATTTTGACAATATTAATAATCATCAATATTAAAATTATAATTTAAAACCCAACATTAAAGACATGATCTATATTATCCACATATAATACTTCTAAAAAATTAAATATATCTTTTATGGTCCTTGATATAATCTTCACAATTGTTAAGGTCCCAAATCAACAGTTCTTGATGCATCTTCAAACAATATTAAAATTACATAAAATCCGATTGTTAGACTATATATATATCCAATAATTTTTCTACAAATTTTTGTTTAAATTTTAAATTTGGTTTGATTTTTGTTAACAAAAAAACTATTTTAAGATTATCAAAATTACCATCGATCGTCAAGTGATTCCTTCTAGTAAAATTTGCTTCTTATGTTTTGCATAACTAATTATTTCAGGTTCATTGAGATCGTTGAAGTGGCCGATATTATATCTAAGCCATATCAGATAATACCCTTAAATGAAGAAGAAAGCAAACAACTATTTCTGAAGAAGGTTTTTCCTAATAAATTTGCAAATGAATGTCCCAATGATTTACTTCCTCTAGCAACTGAATTTATCAAAAAATGTCGAGGATGGCCTCTACCATTGGTGGTGCTTAGCGGAATTTTATCAAGAAAAAATTCCGATCACATTACATGGAATGATGTCTTGCAAAAATTAGATTGGCAGAGTGATGGTAGCATCTTCATGAGTGTTATATCCACCAGTTATGAGGATCTACCAACAGCTCTGAAACCATGCTTCATGTATTTTGGTGTTTTTCCTGAGGACTATCAAATCAAAGCAACAACTCTAATTCAATTATGGATTGCAGAAGGATTCATTCTACAAGAGGGGACAAAAGTACTAGAGGACATTGCGCACGACTATTTGGAAGAACTTGTGCAAAGGTATTTTACATTTATTTTCATTAAATTATCTTGTTAATTGCCATTACATATATTTTTCCAATTTATATTTAATAGAAATGGTTGGTTATTTATTCTAAACATCAACTCCACATTATGATATTGGGAGTTAAATTATGTCAAACAATTTTCATGTCTATCTCTATATATACTTTTAGTAAATTATAAGTTTTTGACATCAAATTTAAGAATTATCTATGTCAAAATCTTGATGGGGATTCCGCTCTCTTCCAATTGCATCAAAGCAGCACCCACCATGCTGTGTCTAGAATGTAACACTTTGCCAGGTGCCAGCCCTATTTTGAAGTCACCACCAATTACAACAAAACAATTTCAAATCCATGCTACTGCAATTCAAACCCAAATTGCAAGATGCCAACCCTAGTTTAATTATCTTATTGACTCAGATACAAAAATTAATATCATCAGTATTGAAAATTAAAGTGGTATGGTTGGAGCATGCTTATTTTTCAAACATGTTCACCTCTCTATTTTTTTAAAATTTTGCCAACCGCTCTTAAACCTCTTCTCTATATCTGAGACAAGTACAAACCATCATAGCTCTAGAGTTTTTTCCAAACGGCCTTACCTAGAAGTTATTTATACAATGGTTCCCATGTTAAAAGAATTTCTATTACCCTTTTATTATATTAAAATACTATTTCAATGTACCTAATCGCAACAAAGTATTATATATATATTAGTCATGTGAATAATGTTAAATAAAATAAATATTTGGCGTGACAGTATATTTCATGATATTATCACTACTCAATTTATTTCTCTCCGTGGAGTTTGTTTTTCTAAAACGAGATTCCACATGTTACTAATGATTTCTATTTCCTTTCGTTTTAATATTTTCAGCTTTTCCTTGTTCTCTAAGTTTAATTCATTTTCCAATTGCTTTCCATATGACTCATATCCAATTTCAGTCATGTGTGATTATTTTTTTTTCTCGTAATGCTTTATCGTAACTAGGGTTGCACAAAAAATTCGTAGTTTGTAATTCGATTCGAGTTTGATTCGGAAAAGTTAAAAAAAAAATCGATTCGGCAAAAATTCGATTCGAAATCAATTCAAACCAGTTCGATTCGAATTAATTTCAAACCAAATTCGAACCTGTGCTGGTTCGTTCGATAAGGGTTCGCAAATATATCAGATTCGAAACTCCGATATTAATCCTGACCATAGAATCTCCGATATTAATCCGTGCAACGGTGGAAAAGTTACGTCCGCGACACAAAACATGTATAATATATTAATATATATCTAAAAAGTCACACTAAAAAGTCACACAAAACATGTATAATAAACAGCTAAAAGTTTGAAATATCTCAACTGGGACCGACTCTCTCTTTTAATTTATTATCAACTTTATGGCTTTCTCTATCTTCGGTCTCCCTCTTATCTTCTTCTTTAAGTCTTCCTCCGCCATGGATAAGCTGTCTCGCTCTCACTGTTTCGCTCTCGTCTTGCCTCCTCGCACCCAGCCATCTCGCTCTCCACTCTTACCTCTGCTCTCTGCACTCACCTCCGCTCCTTTACCTCAATTTCGAACCTTAACGAATCGAATCGAATCTAGTTCGAATTAAACCGAATCAAATTCGAATCTATGTCTTCAGTTTGAAACAGAGTTTTCATTTCGAACCAGTTCGATTCGAACTTGAACGAATTTGAATTCGAACCTATCCAGGTTCAATTCGGTTTGGTTCGTTTGCAACCCTAATCCTAACATGGTTTAAATAATTTTTAAATTTTTTTTTAAGTATATCAAACATTAAAATTAATTTATAACATAGTAAATTCTAACTTCTTTTCTTGTTTAGACAAAAGTCACATCTTTACTATTATGGCATCGAAGTCCTAATTTTTCTTTTAGAATCTTTCTAATGTATCATTGAGATGAGTTTGATTTCACATTTAATTCAAACTTAAGCACAAATTAATTTCCAAAGCGATGATTTTGACCTTTATTTTTTGCAAATAAAGATATTATAAATCCAATATTTGATGTTTATTAAGGATTACATAAAATTTAATATAAAATATTCAAACGATACAAAATACTTGATACCAGTAACTTTTATTTTTTATTTCAGTTTAATGGGTACACAATTTTTTATAATTTATATTATTGTCTCTGCTTTAAATGTATACTAACATTTGGTGAGATTTGTATAATTTAAATTGAATATTGTATGGAAGATATGTTCACATAACAATGTGAATGGACTGTTATGATCAACTTCAATTTTTATCATATTAATTAGTTAAAAGAAAATAGAAGCGAATTAAATAAAAAAGAAGTGATGCTTCAATATTTAATAAGCTTGAGGTAGATTTTCTTTTATATATTAATTTTTCTAGACTTTTTTTTTTATAATGCTTCAAGAACAAATTTCTCCGAATGGATGTAATTACTCGTTAATTAATCTCAATCATCAATATTTATTAAAATAATTCCTCATATTAAAATTTCAGATTAAATTTTAAATTGCATAATGATGGAACAATAACTTCTAATTCAGTTTTAGTTAATTAATCTGAAATATCCATTTAGAAATGTGATTTAAATTTCCCTTATCCATTTAGAAATGTCATTTAAATTTCCCTTTATAGCAAATATTGAAATCTAAAATCATTTATAATTTTATATATGTTATTACAAATTTTGTCTTCAGATACCCACATGACCTGGACTTATATGTTCAGAATTTGGGAGAACTCAAAATATTAAAGGTGTAGGATTTTCTGTTACAATTTCATGGATTTGATTTCACCTTAATTGGAATTTTTAGTGAAAAGATATGAGAAAAAAGGTCAACAAGGTGCCGACCGAAATTTAAATTATACTATAAATTATACGTTTCTAATTTGGTAAAACTCAAAATACGTAAGTCGTAGGTCTCAAAAAAAGTTTTCTGAATATATCTAATTAACTCCAATTGGAGTTAGTATGATAAATTTATGATTCAAATACTAACAGTTGTCCGTCATTATTTTTCTGAATCTTTCAATTAATTAATTCTTGATTTTCAAAATTTGTACATTTCTAAATATATGAAACTGGAAATATTTTAGAGTAGTAGTATAAATATCTTGTTTGAATTCAATCAATCCTCAAATGATTTAATATGTCATAGTAGTTTTTAGCCTTATTTAATTATTTGCCAAATTTCTATTACTCTTTTATTGTAATAATAAAAAGCGCAACGGAATGTTACATTATCATTACTCAATTTGTTTATCTTCGTGAGCCTTGTTTCTCTAAAGCAAGATCCCACATGTTACTAATGATTTCTATTTCATTTTGTTTTAATATTTTCAAGCTTTTCTTATTCTCTAAGTTCTAGTTTAATTCAATTTCCAATTGCTTTTTGTATGACTCAAATTCAATTTTAGCCATGTATGATTCTCTTTTTTTCTCGTAATATTTTGAAACAGTTTTAATAAAATTCTTTGTTATTCTTTTTTTTTTTTAAGTATATAGAACGTTATAACATAGTAAACTTAAAATTATTTTCTTGCTTTGACATAAGTCATGTCTTTACTATTATGACATACTTCAATTAGTTATTTATTTATTTATCTGTTCACGAATTAAGTCTATTTTTTTTTATTACAATATTTGTAATTTATCATTGAGAGGCGTTTGATTTTACATTTCAACAATGTGAATGGACATTTATGATCAACTTCAATTTGATCATATTAATTAGTTAAAAGTTAATAGAAGCGAATCAAATGAAATTCAAGTGATGTTTCGATATTTAATAAGCTTGAGACGTAGATTTTTTTTTATATATTAATTTTTCTAGTTTATTTTGATAACAGTTACTGGTTAATTAATCTTAATCATCAATATTTATTAATATAATTCCTCTTGTTAAAATTGCAGATTAAATTTTAAATTACATAATAATGGAATAGTAATTTCTAGTTCAATTTTAGTTAATTAATATGGAATATCCATTTAGAAATCAGATTTCAATTTTCCTTTAAAGCAAATCATTGAAATAATCCAAAATCAATTAAATAGGAAGTAACGTCCTTGGGCCATCAATGGAGTTTGTTTGATTTAATCCTTTCATATATTATATTAGCTTATGTAATGGCTATTTTTCACTTAAGACTCTGGAAAGTTCTTTGCCGAGAGCACTAAATTAATTTTATATCTTACAAAGAAGTTCAATTGAAAAATATTTAGTAGTAATTTCATTCTTCTTTTCCATCAATAAAATCCCTTAAACTGATGAAATTGAAAATAAATTTATAACCTTTAAATAAAATATAACTTAGTAGGTAATAATTGATTAATATATTTATTCAATGCTCCCCACGTTATATTAATATGCAATCCCAAGTTATAAATTTTTGCAACACTATATATCTTTAATAAAATAATTATTATTATAATATCATTTACTTGTATTCTCAGGATTTATTTGGTCATATATTTCTTTCTTAGTTCTGCATTGAATATATTAATAATTAATATCCAACTTTTGTGGTAACTAACTAACAGGTGTATGGTGCAAGTCTCAATCAGATCTTCCATTGGTAAAATCAAGCGTTGTCAAACACACGATCTCCTACGGGACCTAGCCATTCAAAAGGCCAAGGAGGATAATTTTCTGACGATAGTCACGAAGAATGGCACACCGTTGAGTTCTAGCGCTTGTGGACGTCGTATTGCACTTCACGGTTTTGGCGATAAGATGATAACACATGATGCTTGCACAAAAAATATTTGTTCTTTGATAAATTTCGAAGATGTACCACATTTCAATAGGTTTGGAATGCTACGAGTTTTACGGTGTATTTATATGGGACAAACTGTTTGAAGGGCCTTAACGCCCTAACGGCCTTGAAGTACTTCAGCCTGCCGCATTTCAATAGGTTTGGTAGTATGCTTGATTTTTATTGCATGTTTCCCACTGTTAGGTTTTTTAAGAGATCTCCTTTAACTTATATGAAGAATCTTCAAACGGTGAGTACATGGTTTTGTAAAAGTCACGGTGAGTTGCCCCTGTCCTTTTGGGGTAACAAACAGTTGAGGCATATCAACCTCGAATGTTGTTACGAGTGTAAAGCAACTCCAGAGGGACCACCATCAGGAGCAGACTTGCAAAGTTTACACAACTGCTCCAACTGTTTATATTCCTAATATTCCTAATATTCCTTAAGAGGAGTGAGAGCTAGGCAAGACTGGGTTTCACAACTGCCTAATATTCCTAATATTCGTAAGTTGGAGATTGTTATACCTGAAGATGTTGCACATGAACCATTGATCAATTTGTTAAGCAATCTAAATCATCTGAGTTCTTTGTATTTAAAAATGTCAACGGACAACCCATTGACATTTCCAGATGGCATCTCAGCCTTCAGAAACCACAACCGTTTGCACTCATTCACCCTGTGGGGCGGCAAATGGCCCAACAAAGAAGTTGGTTACTGTACCATGTTCCCACCCCATCTCGTTAAGCTAATACTTTATTTTATTGAATTTGAGGAAGACCCGATGCCCCAACTAAAGAAGTTGCCAAACCTCAGAGTACTCAAACTATCGTTTTCATCCATGGAAGCAGCTGATGGAAAACAGATGATCTGCTCCAGGGGAGGTTTTGGTCGCTTGCAACGATTGAAACTTTCTGTAGATGATTTGGAGGAATGGAAAATAGAGGAGGGTGCTATACCCATCCTCAACCAACTCGAACTGTATTGCTCGAAGTTGCAGATAGTACCTGACTTGCAATATCTGGTCAACCTTCAAGAGTTGACTGTAGATGCTTCGGATGAGGTCAATTTCAGGCTGCGAGGAGAAGACCAATGGAAAATAAAGCATATTCCCTCTGTAAACATATAAATTGGAACTTTCTTGATCCCAGTTCATTTATTTATTCATTATAGTTGGTTTCCTTCTTATACTATTTTATTTGAACTTGTATACTTTTTGGTGTTATGTACTGCTTCAATTGACATGTAATATCATTTCAACTTGTATATACAACATGTTCCACACATTTTTCTTTTAATTTCCACTTATAGAACTGTTCAAGGACATTTCCTGTATTTTTGTGATAACCCCAACTTAAAATTTATTTAATATATTATAATCCATAATAAAGCAAAAATATTTTAAATTAAATAGAATAGAAAATACAATTTAAAAAATGATGATTTATGAATTATTTGTAATTAAAAAAATATTTAAAACATCAAGCTAAAAAATATATATAAGTTAATTAAACATAAATGAACTAGCAGTGAAGATGCAACATTAATTGTGAAAATTTTGGACAGATTAATATAATCTAACACATAGGAAAAAATCAATTAAGATGAACACAATAGCAAAATTATTAGATTAATGCCAAGTCCTTAGTGCTACATTGAAAATTTATATGATACTAAAATTGATAAGTCCGAAATTATTCTAAAAAATTTTTAATTGTTTTACGAACTATCAATAATTGATATAATACGATTTTCTAACACAGGAAATCTGTTCAAGACATTATTTAATTTTACACTTAAAATCTGAAATTGAGAATGAGAAGCTGACATGTGAAGTCCCAATGTCAGAACCAATAGCACATGCACAAGCCTTCTTTAACTCTGTTTAGCCAATTCAACTAATATTAACCCGGTCAAAAGCTTTTTTTTAAGGTGGGAAGCATAAGCTCCAATATATAAACATATATATTGGTGAAAAAATTATACAAATAGTATACATCTGTTAAATTCTCAACCCTACCGATATCTCTATCTCCGATCGCAAAACAATCAGGTAAGAAAAAGAACTTCCCTTTTGCACAAAAAGCTGAAGCAACCCATGAAAATCTCTCCCAAAAGGTCAAAATCGGATAAAACTGAAGTTTCAAGCAAATCAATAGAGGTTGTAAGTGGGGATGCGAGTAAAGTCACTTGCATTGAAGCTGATGCGAGTGAAGATAAAGGATGTAGGCAGAGAATGGAGGATGCCTGGGTTTTGCTTCCTGATGCAAGTTTGGAAAATTCTACAAATTTAAGGTACCTTTTTTTTAAATTTATGATTGATAAGAACTCTTTGGTGATAAAATCATGGGGAAATTTCATGTATACCCCTCAAAAAATTCAAAAATATGAATATATATATATATAGAGAGAGAGAGAGAGAGAGAGATGGACTATGGTACTCTATGGAATAAAACGCCTCGATACTCTACGCTATATCTCCATTTTAAAAATTCAAACACCCGATCCGAACCGTTGAACATGTTCTTCATATTGAAATGTGCTTGGAGACTAAATTTTACATTTTTTGGAATTTTTTTGCTATTTATTAAGCCACTTTGAAAATCTCAGATCTGCTGTGAACAGTAAAAATTTCTGGGCCATCGGATCTGAGATTTTCAAAGTGGCTTAATAAATAGCAAAAAAATTTCAAAAAATGTAAAATCTGGTTTCCAAGCATATTTCAATATGAAGAACATGTTCAACAGTTCAGATCGGGTGTTTGAATTTTTAAAATGGAGATATAGTGCCGTAGAGCATCGACCCATGGTACTCTATAGAGTACCATAGCCCAACTCTATATATATATATATATATATGAGGTTGGCTAGTATACAATCGATTATTTCTGAGCTCCCGTGCAACCAACTCGTTTATCGATTTTTAAAGTCCAAACCGTTAGATGTGATATCTATATTAAAATGTGTTTGGAGATCAAATTTTACATTTTTTGGAATTTTTTTGCTATTTATTAAGCCACTTTAAAAATCGTTGATCCAACGGTGGCTTAACCAAACAATAAAAATAGAAGCCACCGTTGGTTCAACGATTTTCAAACTGGCTTAATAAATAGCAAAAAAATTCTAAAAAATGTAAAATTTGATCTCCAAACACATTTTAATATAGATCATCTAATGGTTTGGATCTACCGTTTGGACTTTGAAAATCGGAAAACGACTTGGTTGCATGGGAGCTCGAGAACAATCGATTGTATATTAGCCATCCTCTATATATATATATATATATATATATATATATATATATATATATATATATATATATATATATATATATATATATATATATATATATATATATATATAGGTTTTGGCTAATATGCTACGCGTAGCTAAGAGACCTCCGTGCTACGGCTCAAAATTTGAATTTTCAAAATCCTAACGGTTGATCCAAACCGTTAGATATGTTCTACATATTGAAATATACTTGGAGACCAAATTTTATATTTTTTGGATTTTTTTTACTATTTATTAAGCCACTTTGAAAATCGCCGATCCAACGGTGGCTTAACAAAACAAGTGAAACCGTTGGATCGGCGATTTTCAAAGTGGCTTAATAAATAGTAAAAAAATTCCAAAAAATGTAAAATTTGGTCTCCAAGCACATTTCAATATGTAGAACACATCTAACAGTTCGGATCGACCATTAGAATTTTGAAAACACAAATTTTGAGCCGTAGCACGGAGGGGCTCTTAGCTACGCGTAGCACCGTAGCCCGGTCCTATATATATATATATATATATATATATATATATATATATATATATTTAATAAAGGGTCCAATGGGTTCTTTTTGTGTGATTTTTTATTTCAATATAAATAAAATAATGTTTGGTGGAATTCCACGTATACCCTCAAAAACTTCAAAATTATGTATCTCCTCTTTGAATTTCGAGATTATGCATTTCCCCTCTAAACTTCCAAAACTCACAAATTTACTCATTTTATTGTTTTTATATTAAAACTCATTTTAAATTAATGAAATACCCCTTTAACCCTTTATTACAAGCATAAAAAATTTGTGGCTTGTTTTGGAAATATGTCGGTCTTACATTTGATTGGTTTTTAAGAGAAAAATAGGTATTTTATAAAGGGTAACAGATCCGCATGATTTGGAACAATCTGGTAACTTATAGTACCTTTTTGTGAGATTTATGATTTTAGTTTCAATAAAAAAAAATGGTAGTTGTTCTTACATATATAAGAACTCTCTTTGGTGATAAAATCATGGGGGAAAATGTGTGTTTTAATAAAGACAATAAATTTTTTATTTTTTAATAAAGGCTAAAATGTGTGTTTTAAATATTTAAAATGAGTTTTAATAAGAAAAGACAATAAATTTGGTAAATTTTTAATTTTTTTTAATTTAGAGAGGTAAATATGATATTATGACTTTTAGAGAGGGAAATATGTAATTTTGAGGTTTTTGATGGTGATATATGAAATCCCCCCTAAAATCATAATAAAAAATATTTCACAAAATTGGGTTAAGTTTGTGTACTTGCTGTTTGCTATATTAATAAAATCAAAAGAAAACTTAAATTGGGTTGAATATTTCTAATACTTTTTTCCTTTCTAATTGTTAAAAATTTGTGGTACCTTTCTTTGAGATTTACAGTCCCAAAAAAATATGTTAGTTGTTTGAGATTTATGATTTCAATTTCAAAAAACTGTTACTTCTTACATTGATAAGAACTCTCTTTTGGTGATAAAATTGTAACTGAAAGTACTTTATGAAAATAGAACAGTAAACTTTTGATTCTAGTTTGGTACTTGTTGTTTGCTATATTATTAAAAACAAGAAAAAATTTAAATTGGTTGGATATTTCAGTAATGCTAATGCCAGTATGGAACATTCCGGAAATTTGCGTTACCTTTTTGTGAGATTTATGATTTCAGTTTCAATAAAGTGTTAGTTGTTCTTACATTGATAAGAACTATCTGTGGTGAGAAATCGTAATAAAAAGTACTTGCATAATAAAATAGAACTATAAACTGTTGATTCATGTTTGGAACATTCTGTAAAATTGTGGTACTTTTTTGTGAAATCTATGATTTTAATTAGTTTCAAAAAAAATACTGTTAGTTGTTCTTACATTGACAAGAACTCTCGTTGGTGATAGATAATAATAAAAGGTACTTAAATAGAATTGTAAATTGTTGATTCTAGTTCCGAATATTCTAGAAAAAAAAAATGTTAGTTGTTCTTACATTGACAAGAACTCTCTTAATTTGATGATAAATCGTAATAAAAGGTGCATACATAAAAGACAGAACTATAAATTTAAACCAAGAGAAATCGTAAATTGGTTGAATATTTCTAATGATTTTTTCTTCCCTTATAATTGTTGAATTTAAGATGTGCACGTTTTGCAATATATGATGGACATGGGGTCCGCTTGGCATCAGGGGTCGCGCAAAAGAACTTACATGCAAATGTACTTGCAGCAGGATTACCACGTGAGTTGGTCTGTTACCCATTTTTTTTTTACTTTTTGAAATTTACATAACAGACCCTGTAATTTGAAAGCATTGCACTTTAGCACGATTACCATGTCAGTTGGTCAATCGCCCAAATTTCAAAATTTTATATTCAAAACTTCGAACTAACTAGCTCAGTAAAATGGTTATATATTGAACTTGTAGAATTCCAATATTTACGATTTTTAGAATATTTTACTATTTTTTATAATTTATAAAAGATAGTAAAAAATGGCCTAAAATATTGGCAATTTTCTTTTATTTTTAAGTCATTTTTTGTCGTCTTTTCATAAATCATAAAAATTAGTAAAAAAATTCCAAAAATCATAAAAACACTAATACGATTTGGGCTACGGTACTTTGCGAAGTAAATCGAATGTTTGGATCGATATTTTGAACTATGAAATTGAAGATATAGACGTGAATTAAAACACTCGCTTTACTTCGCGAAGCACCATAGCCCAACTCTCTCTCTCTCTATATAGTGTTATCAGTGTAGTTATAACACCAATAATGTGCTGACATGTCTTCCTTTTAAAGTTGAATATATAACCCTGTAATTTGAAAGCATTTCATGACTTTGTCAGATATATTTATATATATATATATATAGGGATGGGTTATGGTGAGTGGCGAAGTAAAACAAGTTTTTACTCTATGACATTATATTTTTATTTTGAAAATTCAAACAACTGATCTGAACCGCTCAACATGTTCTCCATATTGAAATGTGCTTGGAGATCAAATTTTACATTTTTTGAAATTTTTTTACTATTTATTAAGTCACTTTGAAAATCGCTGATCCAATGGTCTAGAAAATTTTATTGTTTTTTATTGTTCACCTGGATCTGAGGTTTTTAAAGTGACTTAATAAATAGTAAAATATTTCCAAAAAATGTAAAATTTAGTCTCCAAGTGCATTTCAATATGGAGAAAGTGTTGAGCGGTTCGGATCGGTTGTTTGAATTATCAAATTGGAATACGAGCGTGAAGTAAAATATTATTTTACTTTGCAACTCACCATAGCCCATATATATATATATATATATATATATATAGAGGTTGGCTAATATACAAACGTTTGTTCCTGGGCTCAGGAACAAACGATTTTTAAAGTCCAAACAGTCGATCCAAACTGACAGATGTTTAATCTATATTAAAATGTGCTTGGAGACCAAATTTCACATTTTTTGGAATTTTTTTACTATTTATTAAGATGGTTTGAAAATCGTTGTTTTCAGTGGTGTAGAATTTTAATAAAAACAACGATTTTCAAACCATCTTAATAAGTAGTAAAAAAATTCCAAAAAATGTAAAATTTGGTCTCCAAGCACATTTTAATATAGATTAAACATCTGTCGGTTTGGATCGACCGTTTGGACTTTGAAAATCGGAGAACCGAACCGTTTGTTTCTGAGCCTAGAAACAAACATTTGTATATTAGTCAACCTCTATATATATATATATATATATATATGAGTGGGGTTAAAATGCATCATTGGTTTTGTGCTCCAACCATACTTCATGTCTTTATCTTTATTCTCAAAATTCAAACAATCGATCTGAACCGCTAACATGATATCCATATTAAAATGTGTTTATAGACCAATTTTCATATTTTTTTGGAAATTTTTTTATTACTTTTTAGATAAGTACAAAATCACTGTTTTTGGATGGTCCAGAAGCAGTGATTTTGTAACTATCTAAAAAAATTGTAAAATGAATTCAAAAAATATAAAATTTGGTCTCTAAGCACATTTTAATATGGAGATCATGTTGAGTGGTTCAGCTTAAGGTTTGGTATGATAACCATTTAGGATGAAGTGGTAGGTATCTATCACTAGAACCGGATTTGTGTCAAAGGAAATAATGGTATCTAGTTGAGAAACAGGACAAGATCATAGTATTCACACTGAAAGTTCGAACGAGAACAATAAAATTAGCTCAAGTAAATAATAGTACCTAGCTAGTTGAGAAACAGGACTGGACCATACCAATTGGTACCATGCGTTACACCTCTTTTGATCCATTCCCCGTATGTTGAGTCAAGGCTTTCCTCGATGCCTAACAATTTCAAAAGTTACACCTAACAGTATTTAAACATCCTGAGCCCTAATGAGGCCCCCCATCTCTCAGCAGCTTCCTTTCTCAAGTGAAGCCTTCAGAGAAGCCTCCAGCTCTCTAAACAGAAAACGCCTGGAAAATAATGTCTTGTTAAACATTACAAAGTTTATTTGCAACGTCTCTAATCTCGATGAATCACAACCATTTTAATCAATTTCACTAAATTCAAGAACTGATACAGAACAATGGCTGAACACCAAGTTTGAGGTGGAACTCAAACAAAAACTTATTAATTCTCTGATTTGGATCCACAAACCCATTTCCTATTTATAAATTATAAAGATTCTGTAGTTACAAGAATTATAAGAATTAGTTCGTAAATCTTCTAACTGCTCTCCGCACGCCATGTCAGTGCCATCTCAGCATTTTTCTGCTTATGTGGCTGACGACCCTCAACAGCTTCGCTTCTTCTCTGACGATGCGGGCCCCACTCTCAGTGGTTCAGCGCTCCAATGTTCCGGGTCTTCATTTAAATCTTGGATCCCCACTGTCAGCAACAGAAAGTTTAATAAATTTCCTGCCTGACGTTCTTCCGGGTCGCGACCGACCCATTCGCCCTTTCCTTCGCGTCAGGGACATAGCATTATTCATGATAAATTAATTTCAACCAGGAGCTAGGGTTTATTTCAACGAGAACGAGGGATATCCTACGTGAATGTAATACAAAAATTACAATAATAACAACAGGAGCGAGTTAATTTGGAGAAAAATTTAGACACCTCGTTACCGTAGAGTGCAACTGCAAATGCTAGTGTGACAATTCATGGTTGCTATGGTGCGAGGTGAGGTCGCCTTCAGAGGCTTGATTATTGTTTGAGAGAGAGAGAGGTGGAATATAGGTGGGCTGATCCATGCCAAATTGGGCCTCTTGGGCCTCCAGCTCTTTATGTCATCTGCCTCGGGGGCAAGCGCATTTGATTGGGCTCATGCTCATGGCATCCGAATTGCAATATAGAAACGTCTCCCATTTCTCAAAGCCAGGTTGTCGATCGATGAAGCATATTCTTTGGATACCACATATGTTAGAACGAACTTTCAGTGAGTCAAAATAATTTGGTTACGAACCTATATTGTCTTTCATATATTTGTGTGTGTTTTTCATATATTTGTGTGTGTATAGAGGTTGGTTAATATCAAATTAATTGTTTTTGAGATTTTGTACAACTAAGTTGTTTTTTTATTTTTTAAAGTTTAAAAACTCGATTTAAACCGTTAGATGTGACAAATACTGTAATTATTTAGAAAAAAAAAGCTGCAAACATTTGTAGATTTAAATATAAACAATTATCCCATAAGTATAAATAAATGCTTTTAGATGACAGATAATAGAAACTAAACGTAAGTTGTACGAATATTTTCATCAAAAATAATTTAGTAATTTGATTTAGGCATTTAGTCAACCATGAGTCGATGACCCATCCTACACATTTTTCAAGACTTTTACACACTTCATTCTTCTTGAAAATTATTGACATCTATAGTCTACCATATGATCTCCTTTTTATTTTTTATTTTTTTCTACCATGATGTTGCTTCGCAAATTTGAAACAGTGATTTAAAAAAAATGGCCAGAAAATAGTTCTTATGATGAGAATAATTCGTTCAGAAGCGGAGTGGTGTGATATTCATCAGATCCAATTTGAGTTTTATGAGTAGCATTGTCAATCGATCTACTTTAAGATATGTGTATGCCTGTTTTAATATTTGTGTAGATCAAGCGCACAAGTATTTTGAAACAAACCAGACAGAAACATTGTACGTCAAACTCAAATTTGTATCTGATAAACAATGTACCTATCCTTGTGGATCACACTCTTAGTCGACTTCCCTTCATATATAGTATCAATCAAACAGTCTTACAACAACAACTACAAATGGAATTTCGAAAAAAAATATGCAAAAAAATATTAAATTTCAAAATCTACACCTCGTTTTGTGGAATTACGAAATCTGTCTAAACTGCAAATTAATTTTTTAAGATTATTAAGTTGAGGTTTTAAGTTTTTTTAATTAAACAGAAAATGTTATAATGAGCAATATTTTTAAAATAAATGGAATACTATATAATTTGATGTATTAGAAAGACTGCGACAAATAACCCGGCTAGAGGTGCTACTTTTACTCGATTATCCGGAACCGATCCGGAACCGAACCGGATCTAAACCCGAACCGAACTGGAACCGACCCGAATCCGGTTCATTTGGGTAGGGTATGGTTTAAGAAATATAACCGGTTAAATTATAGGTACAGTTACAAATTTAATAATTTAATATCCGATCCGGATCCGAACCGGAACCGATGTTGTAATGGGTAGGATATGAGTTTGATTTTATTATCCGACCCATAACCGAACCCGACCCGATACCCGTATAAATACCCGATAAAAACATATATTAGTTTTGCATATTAATTTTTTCTATAACATTTATTGTGTTGGAAATTTATTGCATATATCCTTTGCCTTATATCCTCCCCATAATTATGGAAATTTATTGGTTGATATGTAATTTGTAATAAATCTCATTAAAATAAAAAATCTGTCATACATCCTTATTCCTTCTTGATCTTTTGTCAACCAATATTTTACTTTCTAAAAATTATATCGCTTCTTCAATCTTTTAATTTCAAGAACAATAGTATTATTATTTATGAACAAGAACAATAGTATAATTTTTATTTTGCAACAACCTTTAATTTATATTAAATGATTTATTATGTGAGATACTGAGATGTTGAGAAATTATAATTATAATTAAATGTAAATGATTTCTCAAATACTAGGAGTTGTGACATATACCGCTCTGGATCTAGACCGGACCTGATAATCTACAAACAAGTTATGGGTATCTATCTACCCGGAACCGAAAATCTGGATCCGAAATATCTACGGGTAGATAGGTATCCGGATCCGGACCCGACCCGATTTGAAACAAATAAGTGTATGGATTGAAATTTGGACCCGAATACTTTTAGGGTACGGATCCAAATATAATAGTATCCGGACCTGACCCGACCCGATAGCACCTCTAAACCCGGCTCAATATTTTTCAGGATTGATTTTTTGCGTTTGTAAGAAAAATTAAAATATTTCTTTGTGTTATTGAAAAAAATAAAAATATTTTGAATCTGAGTTATTGATCTCGGTTTAAAAGTCACTTCTAAGTAAATACAGAAAATATTTGAATTCCTTTTTTTTTTTAAACCAAAAAAATTGTGAGAAAAAAGCTTTTCAAAGAAAATTTTGTCAAAGAATTTTTGGAGAAACTTTTTTGTTTTTTTAAAAATAAGATCACAATATTTTATGTATTTAGTAATTTTTAAATTGGTATTATAAAATATTTTTAATATTTTAATATAAAAATAAATAAATTATAATATTTTATGTTTAATTAAAATAAACTTAAAAATGCAAATAAATTTGGGGTTTTGAAATTCCAAAACCAAGACTCAAAACCGAAAATCCAAAACCGCAAAATTAATTTGTGGTTTTATACTGAATTTCTGCAAAAATAAAATTGGAGTTTCGACAGATTTCAAAATTCCACCGAATGAAGTGTGGATTTTGAAATTTAATATATTTTTTTATATTAATAAAAATCTCGGTGCGTTTGCTGTCAATGTAGACCTGTAAGTCCAATATGGACGATTTTTCTTTTTTAATTTTGAATAATTCCAAATGACTTTGACCGCTATAAATGTACACTAAAAAACAGAGATTCTTTCTTCCCAAAATATACAGTATAAAGTGAAGCGGGTGTGTCTGAAGTACACCGGATCATTTCATTAGCATTGTGATTTGTTTGTCCGATCAAAATTATAAACTGCAGATCAAAATTAGATGTAAATTTTATCTGCTGTCTGTTAAATATCTTTGTTTCAAATAAAAAGATTTTTATTCGTTAAAAAAAATGTAAGTGAAAATCGATAACACATTTGCACCGAATGCTAAATTGTGGACACCAAACAGCACGAATATATATATATATATATATAGAGAGAGAGAGAGAGAGAGAGATGGGGGTTGGCTAGTATACAATTGATTATTCCTGAGCTCATGTACCTGCAGCCAAGTCAATTTTTGATTTTCAAAATTCAAATGGTTGATCTAAACCGTTAGATGTGATCTATATATTAAAATGTATTTGGAGTCCAAATTTTATATTTTTTTTTTATTATTTTCTATTTATTAAGCCGCTTTGAAAAATCGTTGATGCAACTGTAGCTTAACCAAACAGTAAAAACAAAAGCTACCATTAGATTAGCAATTTTCAATGTAGCTTAATAAATAGTAAAAATATTTCAAAAAATATAAAATTTAGTCTCCAACTATATTTTAATATAGAGATCACATCTAACAGTTTAGATCGACCGTGTGGACTTCGAAAATCGAAAAACGACTTGGTTGCACGGGATCTCAAGAACAACTGATTTAATATTAGCTCTTTGATCTTAATTTTCAAAGTCCGAATAATCGATCCAAACCGTTCAACATGATCTTCATAATAAAATATGCCTGGAGACCATATTTTATATTTTTTGGAATTTTTTTACTATTTTTTAAGATAGCTAAAAAATCATTGGTTTAAGAAATTCTGGACCATCCCATAAAGTGATTTTGTACATATCTTAAAAAATAGTAAAAAAATTCCAAAAAATATAAAATTTGGTCTCCAAGCGTATTTTATTATGAAGGTCATGTTGATCGGTTCGGATCGACTGTTCGGACTTTGAAAATGAAGATAAAGAATTGGAAGCAAATGGTAGCATGAAATTTTGGATACATTGGAACCCTCCTCATATATATATATATATATAAGAGTTTTATTTTTTATTTTTAAATAAAAAGAACTACATAGTTATTGTCAGATTCGTAAACTAAACTTCTATATAGAATATTATTCCTGGTTGTTACAAATGTATGTATGACTTCCGAACATAATGTTTTGAATAAAATTAGTATGAGTTTGAGTTTACTAGGATGGTATGTGTTGGAGATACATAGCGTTGTACACATTGTGGGAGATGAACCTGTTCGGTACACATAGCACAACCCAAGTGGAATGTTGCAATTTGACCCAGCTTCTGTTACTTTTATTTTATTAACAATTCCGAACACACCATCGATTCGATCTTATATATAATGACGAAATTCAACTGTTCGCTTGATATATTAAATTTACAATACCTCTATCAAATTTATAATTTTATTAGTTCATTTAATAATATTCAATCGTAGAAAAGTAATGAAAAAAGAATACATTTAAATAAACTTTTAAATCTTTATTTATTGACACTGTTAGCTCAAAAATTAACAAATTTGTTATGAAAACACATCATTTGTTAAATAATGGGGGTCTCCCCATGCAGATGCAAAAGAGCAAACTACAAGTTAAAGTTTGTTCACATAAGCAGATGCGGCACACTCACAACTAATCATATACCGTTTTTTCTTCTGGATGACAACCTTGGGTACCACCATAGAAAAATAAATTTAATTAATATTTGAAAAAAAAAATATGAATATCCAGTTTTATATATGTTTTTACAATTACTAATCAAATAAAAATTATTTTATTAAATATTTACGAAACATGCCTAGTTCGGTCTCTGATATAAAGATTCGTTGGTATATAAGAATTCAATTAGTTATGGGAAAATAGAACCTGATCAAGTACGTACTTTGCTTTTAGAATTCATATCAACTTAGGTAACATAATATTTTTGTTTAGATTCAGATCTTCATATATCAGAATGCCTATGAATATTAAAAGGACTGTACATTTCCACCTCGGACTCAAATGGTCCGAATTATGACTCTTGATTGCTTTTGCACCACACACAAAGCACCGAAATTTTTATAAATATACAAAATTCAATTTTTATTTAACAATCTATACAAAAGTCTGTTGGAATTTTAAATCTGTCCAAACCGGCAACAGAATTGCCGGTTTCAGAGCAACTAACCGGCAACAAAATTGCCGGTTCCAGAAAGCTCAAACCGGCAACATAGTTGCCATTCTCGGAACCAAGCAACAAAGTTGCCGGTTTTGGCCTCTAAAACCGGCAACATAATTGCCGGTTTTTTTTCGGTTTTTTTTTTTTTTTTTTTACAGTTTTTTTTTCTTTTTTTTTTTTATAAATTCAAATTCTAAATAATTATAAATCCAAATTCATACCAATAAATTATAAATCCAAATTCATACCAATTGCCGGTTCCGTTCCATTAAAAAAATGAGAAATATTTTTTTTTTTCTAAAATTTAAAAATGAGAAATATTTTTTTTTAAAACTTTAAACGGTCATAACTTTTGCTAGGAAAGTCGGATTGACGCGTATGACGTCAATTCGGAAAGGGGAGGAGGAGACGGTCGCCACCGTCACCTCGGGGTAAACCCCGGGTATCCGACAAATCAGAATCGCTAAAAAACGTCGTTTAGTGCCTCAAAAATGAAGTTTAAGATTTTTAGTGTCTCAACTGAATTTTTTTATGTTGAAAAATATTTTTCAGCAGCGAGAAATGTATCAGCAGCAAGTGCAATTGATTTAAGAAATTTTTAATTTATATTTTATTATAACAAAAATTATCGAGTTACAACCATTTCAAATAAATTTAAATTGGTATGAATTTGGATTTATAATTTATTGGTATGAATTTGGATTTATAATTAATTAGAATTTGAATTTATAAAAAACACTGTAAAAAAAAAAAAAAAAAAAAAACCGGCAATTATGTTGCTAGTTTTAGAGGCCAAAACCGGCAACTTTGTTGCCGGTTCCAGGAATGGCAACTATGTTGCCGGTTTGAGCTTTCTGGAACCGGCAATTCTGTTGCCGGTTTGGACAGATTTAAAATTCCAACAGACTTTTGTATAGATTGTTAAATAAAAATTGAATTTTGTATATTTATAAAAATTTCGGCACAAAGTATCCTTGAAAAATAATTAATGCAGATGTGTCATCTTCAGTTCTGAATTATTCATATCAGTTCAAACCCCAGAGTTGAAATTAATTTATATTTGTCAATAAAAAATTGACAGTCTTTAATTTTTGCTGACTAAAATATCTCATCGGCGCAGTTATCTACAAGCTTATCTTCCGAAATTTTGTTTCCAAGTGTCAAATTTTCGGAGACTGGAAATTCACCAGAAATCCAGTCCAGAAAAATGAACTAGGATCATGTACTACCACCAGATTCTAGACATGATTTTCAATTTTGTTCCATTGCATATTTTCAATGTAAAATATATGACTAATCCGCGTTAGTCTATTCCACTCATTGTTCTAACTAGCACGCGTTAGTCTATTCCACTCATTGTTTTAAATAGCACGGTATAGCGATGTAATAGTATTTCGAAGATCAAATAAAATTCACTAGAAATTATGTCCAGGAAAATGACAATGAGCTAGGATCATGCACTACCACCAGATTCTAGAGATAATTTTCAATTTTGTTCAATTGCATATTTTCAATGTAAAATATATGACTAATCCGCGTTAGCCTATTCCACTCATTGTTCTAACTAGCACGCGTTAGTCTATTCCACTCATTGTTTTAAATAGCACGGTATAGCGACGTAATAGTATTTCGAAGACCAAATAAAATTCACTAGAAATTATGTCCAGAAAAATGACAATGAGCTAGGATCATGCACTACCACCAGATTCTAGAGATAATTTTCAATTTTGTTCCATTGCATATTTTCAATGTAAAATATATGACTAATCCGCGTCAGTCTATTCCACTCATTGTTCTAACTAGCACGCGTTAGTCTATTCCACTCATTGTTTTAAATAGCACGGTATAGCGACGTAATAGTATTTCGAAGACCAAATAAAATTAACTAGAAATTATGTCCAGAAAAATGACAATGAGCTAGGATCATGCACTACCACCAGATTCTAGAGATAATTTTCAATTTTGTTCCATTGCATATTTTGAATGTAAAATATATGACTAATCCGTATTAGTCTATTCCACTCATTGTTCTAAATAGCACGTTATAGTGACGTAATAGTATTTCAGTGACTAAAAATTCTCCAGAAATTATGTTTAGGAAAATGACAATGAGCTAGGATCATGCGCTACCACCAGGTTTTAGAATTGGTTTTTCAATCATGTTCCATTGCATATTTTCAACATAAAATATATGACTAATTTTCATTAGTCTATTCTACTCTTTGTTCTAAATAGAACGTTATAGCAGCGCAATAGCATTTTGGAAAATGGTAATTCAATAGAAATTCAAGCCAAGAAAATGACAATGAGTTAGGATCATGCACTACCACCTGATTCTAGATATGATTTTCAATCCTGTTCCATTGCATATTTTGAACATAATATAAATGACTGATTCCCATTGGTATATTCCACTCAGTGTTCTAGATAGCGTGTTACAACATTCGGTTTTCCTATAACGTGCTATTTAGTATGAGGAGGGATCCACTTCCAACATTTGAAAGTTACAACATATTACAACATTTAGTTTTGCAATTTTCAAAGTCCAAATAGTTGATCTAAACCGTTGAACATAATCTCTTTATTAAATTGTGCTTTGAGATCAAATTTTATATATTTTTTTAATTTTTTTACTATTTATTAAGTATTTTACAAACTGTTGTTTCTAGACAATTCTGAACCACTGAAAAATAGCAGTATTTTTTGAACTTTGAGATTCATGCCGAACACATTTGAACGGTTGAGATATTCCAAAAAGTAATGCAAAATATGAGATATCTCAGAGGATGCGAATTCCACTAATACTGATTTGTTCTTTTCGTCGTTCAAAGCTGGGTAAATATATTAACACATCAGATATGGTTGTATACCATATACAACGCTGTTTTGATTCTACAGTTAGTGTCCTGTATGAAGTTAAAACTACTCTGTTAAAATCTTTACCCTTCAAAGCCGGTCTTTGTAGTCTCCTTAATTTCTCAGTTCATTTCATTTTGATCTTTCTCTTTTCTTTAACCTAAATCAAGGCCGCAAAGGGATTGAAAGAGAGAGATTAGGATGTTATCTCTTTAAGTCTAAGTTAACGATCGGAAAACCAAATATTATTCATGCAATACCGATTTTATCCATCAAGTTCCCAAATGGTACATCGACATAAACTATCGGTATTTCGAGCATCCTTTCAGTGATGTATAATTCTTTGATCTCTTATTTTGTTTTCCTTTTTTTTTTTTTTCTATACTCTTATGATACTTGAATTTACAGGGGAATCCCTGAAAACAACATTTCCACGATGTATTATGTCGCAGTATAATTAACTTCATTTATAATATAATTCTGAGTATTGCATTGTAAGTGTTTGATGAAATGTCAATGAAAATGCAGGGCGGTGTGGATGTTTATAATTGTGTATTCACAACCAGCCAATTAGAAAAATGAACTTTTCATTTAAACATACAACATATTTTTTTTATGTTTTTAATAAAGAGTAAAAATGAGTTCTTTATAAATTTAAAATATATTTTAGTAGAAAGTCAATAATTGAGTTTTTAAATTTTAGAAAGATAAATATAATATTATAAATTTTAGAGGCGGAATACACAAATGCAAGAATTTTGAGGGGTATACCTTAAATTTCCCAAAAAAAAAAAACAATGGGGAACGCATATATTTAATTGAAGTCAATTTTGTAGTGAGAAAGGATAAAAAGGAATTAACAATTTAGCATTTTCTTTATTATAAAGATATCATCTCTTAAATTCAGCACACACACACACACACATACTTGTATAACAATCTGCTTTTAATTTGTCAAATCCTACTTTCTCTATTGAGTTTCAGAATTTATTCTTATAGCATGCACCATGTGGGTTTTTTCTTTTTCGTGGATTAAATGGATAATTTTTTAATATAGAGATCACATCTAACTGTTTGGATTGATTTTTTGCACTTCGATAATTGAAAAACAAGTTAGTTGAATTTTGTAACTTGTAATTTTCAAATGTTATAAGTAGATCCTCCCATATACATATATATATATAGATATACATATACATCTACATGCACATATACATATACATATACATATGTGTGTGTACATGTATATATATATATAGGTTTTGGCTAATATGCTACGCGTAGCTAAGAGACCTCCGTGCTACGGCTCAAAATTTGAATTTTCAAAATCCTAACGGTTGATCCAAACCGTTAGATATGTTCTACATATTGAAATATACTTGGAGACCAAATTTTATATTTTTTGGATTTTTTTTACTATTTATTAAGCTACTTTGAAAATCAGTGATTCAACGGTGGCTTAACCAAACAGTGAAACCGTTGGATCAACGATTTTCAAAGTGGCTTAATAAATAGTAAAAAAATTCCAAAAAATGTAAAATTTGGTCTCCAAGCACATTTCAATATGTAGAACACATCTAACGGTTCGGATCGACCATTAGAATTTTGAAAACACAAATTTTGAGCCAGTTAACAAAAACTGAAAATACCCGTAGCACTACCAATATATATATATATATATATATATATATATATATATATATATATAATATATATGTGTGTGTGTGTGTGTGTATGTATATATATGTACATGTACATGTATATATATGTATATATATATATGTATATGTAGAGTAGAACTAGGGTGCTCCTAAGTTCACCTAACTTCTTGTGAACTTGACTCTAAAATATATCGAATCAACTTTAAACGATAAATCCAAACCGTTGAAATCATTCCACCTAATGAGTGATGCGTCTACATGTGAAAATTTTAAAGTTTCGAATTAATTTAATATAGAGTCAAGTGGTCAAAAGTTTAAGGTTTATAAATTAATTTTAATGCATTCATTTTTTGGACTCCTTTGACCACTTGACTCTATATTAAATTAATTCGAAACTTTAAAATTTTCACATATAGACGCATCAATCATTAGGTAGAAGGATTTCAACGGTTTGGATTCATCGTTTAAAGTCGATTCGATATATTTTAGAGTCAAGTTCACAATAGGTTGGGTGAACATAGGAGCACCCTAGTTCTACTCTGTATATGTATATCTATATATACATATACATATACATATACATATGTGTGTGTGTGTGTCTATATATATATATATATATATATATATATATATATATATATATATATATATATATATATACATATATATATACATATATATATATATATACATATGTATATATATGTATATGTATATCTATATATATCTATATGTATATAGAGGTTGGCAAAGCTCAAAACGTTTGTTCCTAGACTCAGGAACAAACGATTCGGTTCTTCGGTTTTTAAAGTCCAAACAGTCAATCCAAACCGACAGATATTTAATTTATATTAAAATGTGCTTGGAGACCAAATTTTACATTTATTAGAATTTTTTTGCTATTTATTAAGATGGTTTGAAAATCACTGTTTTTATTAAAATTCTACATCATTGAAAAACAGCGATTTTCAAACCATCTTAATAAATAGTAAAAAAATTTCAAAAATGTAAAATTTGGTCTCCAAGCACATTTTAATATAGATCAAATATTTCGGTTTGAATCGGCTTTGGAGTTTGAAAACCGGAGAATCAATCGTTTGTTCCCGAGGCGAACAAACGTTTTGAGTTAGGTAACACCTATATATATATATATATATATATATATATATATATATATATATATATATATATATATATATATAAAATCCGGCTAATGTGCTTTCGATAGCATATGGACCGAAGTGCTACTGGTCCAAATTTGAAATTTCAAAATCCAAAAAATCGATCTGGACGTTAGATGTGTTCTCTATATTAAAATGTGCTTGGAGACCAAATTGTACATTTTTCTGAATTTTTGTACTATTTATTAAGCCACTTTAAAAATCGCTGATCCAACGGTTTCACTGTTGGGTTAAGCCACCTTTGGATCAATGATTTTCAAAGTGGCTTAATAAATAGTAAACAAATTCCAAAAAATGTAAAATTTGGTCTCCAAGAACATTTTAATATAGATAACACATCTAAATGTTCAGATCGACTTTTTGGATTTTGAAATTTTAAATTTGGACCGGTAGCACTTCGGCCCATATGCTACCGAAAGCACATTAGCCGGACTCTCTCTCTCTCTCTATATATATATATATAGCGATGGGCTATGGTGAGGTGCGAAGTAAGATGTCATTTTTATTTCACACTCATATTTTTATTTTGAAAGCCCAAACAACCGATTCGAACCGCTCAACATGTTCTCCATATTGAAATGTGCTTGGAGACCAAATTTTACAATTTTTGGAATATTTTTAGTATTTATTAAGACACTTTGAAAATCACTAATCCAATGGTCCAGAAAATTTTACTGTTTTTTTATTGTTCACCCGGATGTGTTATATTTAAAGTGGCTTAATAAATAGTAAAAAAATTCCAAAAAAATGTAAAATTTGGTCTCCAATCACATTTCAATATGTAGAAAATGTTGAGCGGTTCGGATCGATTGTTTGGATTTTCAAATTGGAATACAAGTGTGAAGTAAAACGTTGTTTTGCTTCGCAACTCACAATACCTCATCCCTATATATATATGTGGAGGATCCACTTATAACATTTGAAAGTTACAACATGTTACAAAATTCAATTTTGCGATTTTCAAAGTCTAAACAATCAATCCAAACCATTCAACATGATCTCTATATTAAAATATACTTTGAGATAAAATTTTACATAATTTTGAATTTGTTTTACTATTTATTAAGTATTTTACAAAACTACTATTTTTAGACAAGTCTGGACCATTGAAAACAACAGTTTTGTAAAATACTTAATAAATAGTATACAAATTCAAAAAAATATAAAATTTTATCTCAAAGTATATTTTAATATAGAGATCATGTTGACCGGTTTGGATCGACTGTTTAGATTTGGAAAATCACAAAATCGAATGTTATAACATGTTGTAACATATTGTAAGATCCAAAATGTTGTAAGTGGATCCATATATGCGCGCGCGCACACACACACAGTGAGAGTTGGGCTATTGTGCATTGCAATGTATAGGCCCTCTTGTACATTGCACTATAAATTGTCGTATTCAAAGTCCAAACAGTCAATCCAAACCGTTCAAATAGTTATCTAATTAATACGGTAATATGTGGTATTACTTACTGTTAATATACTCTAAACTGGTAATACGTGATATAAATAACTTTAATATACTTTAAACTGGTATTTTATCACTATGAATATACTTTATATACTCTAAATTGGTAATATGCTCTAAACTTCATATTCGGACCGAATATAGAATTTCTATTCGGATTGCAAGGAAATAAGAATATTCGGCCGAGTAGACCAAATTTTACTACACTGTATATATATGAGGACGATTCAAATAAACTATTTTTGTGTGCTCCAATATATACTTCACATCCTTATCTCTAATTTTAAAGTCCGAACAATCGATCTTAACTGCTGAACATGATCTGCATAATAAAATAAGCTTGGAGGCAACCTTATATATATATATTTTTTAAATTACTATTTTTTTAGATAGGTATAGAATCATTATTTTCAGGAGATTTTAGATCATCCGGTAAAGTGATATTGTACCTATGTCAAAAAAAATAGTAAAAAAATTATAAAAATATAAAATTTGGTCCTCATGAATATTTTATTATGAATATCATATTGAGTGGTTCGGATCGACTGTTCAGAATTTGAAAACAGAGATACATAATATGGAGCATATTAGAGCACAAAATGATAGTGTATTTGAACCCTCTTTTATATATATATATATATATATATATATATATATATATATATATATATATATATATATATATATATATATGATGGTCTCCTGTTTGAAATAGCAATTGAAGCAAAAAATATATATAATGGTCGTATACATCTTCGCAAATAAATTTGTCTCCCACTTCCCCCATGTACATGAGCGATACACTTAAAACGATATTTAAAAAATCAACATTTTCGAAAAACCAGAGGTGTAAAAATGAAATGTTCAGTAATATTGTTGTGTAATTAAGGAGGACTGAACTGAAATTATCGTTTAGCCCCCACGGCCCCACCCCAATGTTCAGTAATTTTGTTGTGTTAGGAGGATTGAACTGAAATTATCGTCTTAAAATCCCCTACTCCACTGAAAAGACAAATTCAGATCCAGTGAAATAACACCACTTTTGGATTTTAAATTGGGACCGTCCGATTCATATCTGAGACAATCTATCCGGATCTAGAGCGTACACATTATGAAAACAAATTCGAATCTTGAGACGATTCGGAGCGACTGATTCAAATCGGACGGTCTCGATCTAAAACCAGAAAATTGAGTTACTTTAGGGGATCCTAACCCCTGCAAAGACTGAGAAATCAATCAAACAAGGAGAACCTTATACACCTTATCACGATTTTTTTATTTATAACCAAAAAAAAATTAAAAAATATTATTAATAACCAGATCCTCCAATTATTTTCATCCGTACCCAAACCGCCCCCCATGGTGCGATTTACCCCCCCACCCACCCCCACAACCCGCCCTGGGGGCGGTTTACTAAATATATATATTTTTTTTTTAAATACCCTCTCTCCCCAAACCAAACCCTACCCCCCGCCCCCCACCCGAAACCACCCCCCAAACCGCCGGATTTGGCCAAAAAGCTCGTTTTTTCGTTCCGGACGCAACATTTCGCACCTCTCAACCGTTCCCGACCCCTCTCTCTCTCTCTACCGCCCTCTCTCTCTCTCCCTCTCTCTACTCGCCACCCTCTCTCTCCCTCTCTCTCTCTCCATCCGAGTGCGTAGTCGCCGTCGCGCCGTCGCTCTGATTTCATTTTCGGGTATGAAATTATTTCTTTAACTTGTTTATAAATTATTTAGATTTTTTATAAATTATTTGAAATTTTGTATAAATTATTCGAAATTGCTGGTTTTATATGAAATTGTTAGAAATTGCGGGATTTACTTGAAATTGTTGTTATTGAATTTAGTAGAAATTGATTGTAATTGTTTAGGGTTGTTAGAAATAGTTAGAAATGTTTGAAAAATGGTAGCAATTTGTACAAATTGTTAGATATTATTATATTGGAATTGTTAGAAATTATTTGAATGGAATTGTTAGAAATTATTTCAGTGGAATTGTTAGAAATTGTTTGATTGAAATTGTTAGAAATTATTTTAGTGGAATTGTTAGTAATTGTTTGATTGAAATTATTAGAAATTATTATATTGGAATTGTTAGAAATTATTTGATTGGAATTGTTAGAAATTATTTGATTGGAATTGTTAGAAATTGTTACATTGGAATTGTTAGAAATAGTTGATTGGAATTGTTAGAAATTGTTACATTGGAATTGGTTATGATTGAAATTAGATGGAAATTTGAGAAAATAACAGGGTTGAAATTTAATTGAGTGAAATTAAGTTATACAATTTCATAGGAATTGTTAAATAAAATTGTTAGAAATTGTTTCAAATGCAGTATTACTAGACCTCGACGTGAGCGACCACGAGATACATCGGAGACCGGCGAGAGTTCACAGGCTCACGCCGATCCCACTGCAGAGGGTGTCGATCCATGGGATGGCGCACCACATTGTGCAGATACGTTTAGTCCTCTCTTGTGGGTCCCCCACAGACTTCACCGTGTCTCACTTGCATCGATTGAGGTACGTTTCAAACAACAAATAGTTATTCAGTTCCACTGGTCTAAAACATTGATAAATGCAGGATGAGACCATGTTGACGGTGCGGCACCGCTCGCCAGATGTACAGTATGTCGCAAATCCACTGATGGATCGGTACCTCATTCCATCTCCCGGTGGGGGAGATGACAGTGACCCTACAGGACGTGAGTGCCTTATGGGGTCCGCGGATCGATGGTGATCCGGTAGGAGGTGTCTCGGATCATCAGACACTCCCGACGTTGATCCCCGAGCTGTTGGGTGTGCATGTGGAGGGGTGGCAAAGAAGCTAAAACGGAAGAATGAGAACGATGATGAGAAGTTCTCCCAGTACTGCATCAGTCTTAAGGCTCTCCGCCTATATGCCGCCAAAATTGCCATTACCCCATTGACGTCTAACGTGGAGCTTGTCAAGAGGTATGTTAGGGCATTCGTGCTTGACTTATGTGGTACCACGATGTTTGTCGATTCTAGTGGCGACTCGGTTCCGATTATGTTCCTCCTAGCAGCTGGAGCTACTTGATAAGCCATCGCGATGGAACTGGGGTGGAGCCGTGCTTGCATGTTTGCATGTTAGAAAATTAGAGAGAGAGATAAAGAAATAGGGAACCAGGACCGAACCATACCAATTAGCACCATGGGTTACTCCTTCAATCCATCCCTCCTTTGTTGAGTTACGGTTTTCCCTCAATGCCTAACAATTTCAAAAGTTATACTGACAAAAAAAGTGAATTTGAATTAAAACAATTCATAATTTCACATTATTTAAAACTTCTGCTCCCTGATGAGGCCCAACCTCTCAGCAGCCCCTTTCTTCAGAGAGAGAGAGAGAGAGAGAGAGAGTGAGTTTAGCTTATTTGCTGCTGGCAGCATTTCAGCAAGATGTTGTCAACATTACCAACTGTTCGATTTTTATTTAGATTTGTATTGATATATCACT
The DNA here is from genome assembly GCA_024447775.1 of Carex cristatella. Classification (NCBI taxonomy): domain Eukaryota; kingdom Viridiplantae; phylum Streptophyta; class Magnoliopsida; order Poales; family Cyperaceae; genus Carex; species Carex cristatella. The sequence continues at coordinate 595,360 of JAJHPF010000002.1, forward strand.
GGTTGAGAGAAACGAAGATGGAAATAATTAAAAGAAGCTCCGTTTGCCTTAGCGCGATTCAAAATAAGAGAAGCCAGCGGAGAAAAAAAAAAGTAAAACCCTTCTCTGGCTCACTCTCTCTCGATTCAGCCGGCAACCTGACCACAAGTCCCGATAGCTCTTCCTTTCACTCGGCCTCCGTCGGAGTACGCTAGATACAGTGCGTTAAAAAAAAAACACCTTCAATTGTGAACTTTTTGCATTGTTTTTTGCCTCCAAAATTTGCATTAAAAAAGGACAATTTTAAAGGGAGAAAATGCATTGGAAATTTGTCTTTTGTTTACCATTATTTGAACTTTAAAAATAGAGATATTTATCAATAGCACAACCAATCTGCGCTATGCATAATATCATAACTTCAGCCAACAACACTAACTCTTTAACTTTACACAATCTTTAGTTTGATGCACACTAACTCTTTAACTTTATCTTTCACTTTAAATAAATGAATGACCTCACCAACTCTTTAAATTAAATAAATCACAGACCACAATAACTCTTTAACTTTATACAAATTAAGAAAAAAAAAAGGAGGGCTTGGCACATCATAAAAAAACATCCATTTCCTTAACCGAGTGAAGAATCCATCTCCTCTGCTCAATTGACATGATTCTTGAATTAGGTAATGAATAAAATAACATAAATAAATTCAAATAATTAGTATTATAGAATAAAGAAATTACAAATTATGTAGTCTATAACAATAAATAACATTTATGAAGGAGCCTAGTCCTTACAATTGTATGTAGGTATAAGATTTGGTCCAAATGATTTTGGACCAGACACCGTCTAAAGCCTCTAAAAATTATACGATTAAAGTCCGAGCAATCAATCCAAACCACTCAACATAATTTTCATATTAATATGTGCTCAGACACCAAATTTTATATTTTTTGGGAACTTTTTACTTTTTTTTAGATACGTACAAAATCATTGTTTTTAAACAGTCCAAAAATAATGATTTTGTCCGTATTTAAAAAAATATAAAAAAATTTCAAAAAATATAAAATTTTGTTTCTCAGCATATTTTAATATGAAAATCATGTTGAGCAGTTTAGATCGACTGTTCAGACTTTAATCGTATAATTTTTAGTGACTTTGGACAGTGTCCAGTCCAAAACCATTGGGACCAAATCTCATCCCTTGTATGCATTCAGTGACAACACAAATTCTGAATTTAATCAAATTTGGACCGAGTGAAGAATTCAGGTCGGTTGTATCATTTTTTTTTCTATTCCATTTTAAATAAATATTAACAATTAATAATATATTTTTGTTTTTAAAGTTTTAGCTATACTCTATATATATTTTATGAATGCATGCATTCCCAAATCATTCCAGACTCATCTATACAAACATTGTAAATTACTAAAATTTTCTAAATACCGAAACAACTAAATTAAATGCATTCACTATCCTAATTTAGATTCTTTATTTTGGTATTTAGAAAAAAAAAACTTTCAGCATTTTTTAGTCGTCTGAATTAATTAAGCAACCTAAATATCACTATTCAAATGCAAATAATTAAATTAGTCAACATTGTTACTAGCTAGCAGCAAGTAGCAAATTAATCGATGCTGGAATATAGCTCATTACTTTGGTATTGTTAAATACAACCAATTGGAGATTTCAGCGTGCCATTAAATGGGCCTGGAAATATCACTATTACCACCATTCACTTAGCATATTGTTTTCATTACCCTTTTCTCATTTCTTTCCATCCTTTTATGTTCTTTTTTTTTTTTTTTTCATTACTGAATGCATGACTTGATGAAGAATTAATTTCATGTTGGCTAAATATTATTTATTTGTACTCTTAACTATGACATTTCTCTAGTTAAATTAACTATTTTTTAAATTAAAATTATCAGGAAGACTTATTTGTTTTGAAATTATTTTCATGGAATAAAATATTTTTTGATATGAATTCTTAGGCCAATGATAAAATTGTGCCGTTGTCTCTTGTTATATTCTGTGACGACTAAATTACATAGCAATAATGTAGCCATCACCCATGAACTAGATTGTTTTCAATAATTTGATTTTGTTGTTTGAAGCATATTAGGTTTCGAGATCATAGTACGGCATATCGCTATACTATTGATAAGACGCGCACCAACTAATTAATTATATACATATTTATTAATTTGACTTCATCTAATTACAAGAATATTTGTTTAACTAATTAATAACCTTAATAATAGAAATTATTTCTACCGTAATGATTTCTATAAATAATTTGATAAGGTATTTTGCTTTTCTTTTTTTGAAAATCTTCGCAGAAACTACGAAGTCGTGAGGGAGATTCGAACTCTCGATTTTTGAATAACTAACAATTCTAAAACTTTTTTTCTAGCCAACTGTGCTACTTCTCTTTTGATAAGTATTCACTTTTCAAATTACAATTACGTAGATGGATTTGGATTTCTACAAATAAAATTTCAAGATAAATAATTGTATAGTACATGACCCATCCCTGGATAAAGCCACGTTGGTCCCATGATCAGTTCAGATTCTATGTCACAGGTACAAAGGAAACTATAATGTATCAGATAACAAAATAAAAAATAACTATATAAGGATCAATAATGTGAGTTTTAAAATCTGAAATGCTAATTAATTTATAATCTTGTTTTCAAATCTGTTAGTTAGGAGAAAATTTTAATTTTTCGAAATGAGTAAGTTACCGGTAAAATCCAGTGTATAATTTGATGATCAAATCTGCATAACTCTACAATTCTTTTTATTAAAATATTCAAATGACCACATAAAACAAATGTTTACAAAGGACCACATTGCGGCTAGACGAATGTTTCCTAAATTAATAAATTAGTAACAAATTGATATTGATAACAATAAGAACAACCACGACAACGGAAAAAATATTATTGTTATATATTATTGGTAAAAATATGACTACAACTTGAACAAATCTAGGTATTGATGTGCTCTAGATTTGGTGAGCACAATTCCAATGTCTATTTGATCGGCTTAAAATGATGAATTCAAACTGCTGAAATCCATCTACTTAATTAGTGATAATTTTTATATATAAATTGAAATCCAAGCTCTTTTGGTGAGCACATCACACCCTAGCTTTACTCTTATAATATTATGGTTGTTATTGAAAGCAAAAGTTAATTATATATATGATTTAAAAAAAGTAAAAGGAAACGACATTTTAATAACAAAAGAAAATTATGTTGACATTGTGTTTGAAGAAATCATTCCAATTTTTTTTTGGAGGAATTTCGTGTATATCCCTCAAAAACTTACAAATTCAAATTCATAATATCATAAGTATCATGTGATATTATGAATTTACCGATTTTATTCTTCTATTAAAATTTATTTTAAATTTATTAAGTACGCGTATTACTCCTTATTATGAATAATAAAAATATGTAGCATATTTGAGAAAAATATAAATCTTCTGATTGGTTGATCAAATTTTTAGGGAAAATAAGTCATTTCTCTACTTCTGGCACATATACAATGATATTTAGTAATATGTGATTATGTGAACATCAGAAGTAGAGAAATGACTCGTTCTCCTCGGAAACAAACCAGTTAAAAGATTGATTTATATTTGTAAAACATGGTACATATTTTTATTGTTTCTTAATTAAGAGTAAAATGAGTACTTTATAAATTTAAAATGATTTTAAAAATAAAAGACAATAAGTTTTGTAAATTTGTGAGGTTTTGAAATTTTGAATGATAACATATGATATTATGAATTTTGGACGGAGAAATACGTAGTTTCAAAGTTTTTGAGAGATATAAAGGAAATTCCCCCAACATTTTAAAGGTGAATCAACAATCAAATCCAACGAAAATTTAGGAGGTTTTGACCATGTTTCGTTACACCATAGACATCAACTTGCAACATTATAATTTGGTAGGAGACAAAATTTCTTATTTATTTTGGAAAAATAAAATAAATGTTCTTTATATTAGACTTAGTCTAACAGTTGTGCTTATAAAAAGAGTATCTGTTCCCGTGGGCACTTCAGAGGAGAAGGAAAATGGAAGTTCCCTCTAAAGGAATAGATTTATGGTTCTTAGTTCTTCTGGTAATATCTGTGTCTACTGTGCTGGTAGATAGCCAGCCTGATTCTAAGGGTAAGCTGAATACAATGCTTCAAATTTACAATCACTTCATTCTCTATCTACAGTATGTTGTTTGTTACAAACATTTTTTTTCACTTTATCTCTAGAAAATGATATGTGCATAGAATTGTTGCTCGTTGGATCGCTTTTAATACTGTTTGCTGTTATTTCTCCATCATTAGATGACTTAGTTTCTTGATTTTCTTAATCATGCATAGACATTCTTGACATAATATTATTTAGAGAAAATATGTTTATCCTCCAACATTCTGTCTTCCAACGTCCTCCAATCTTTATTTTTTGAAGTCTAAAGACTTTGAGAAAAATGTCGGCTCTCTCCCACTCCGATTCTGATCTCTTCTCAATAAAAAAACACTCAGCTTTCTCTCTTAATTTCCACTTTGATCCTGATCACCTCTTGTCTCCGCCTCCCACAACTGCGTCAAATCCTCTATCATCAACTGCAGTGTTGCTCAGAGGATCTCTCTCAAACGATCTCAGTCACGTACCGTGGCCACTACTTCGTCAGTCTTAATTTCTTCCGTCTTCTCTTTACAGATCCTATTGTAGCTGCCTCTCTGACCACTGAACCACCTACCTCCAACTCCAACCTCTTCCTTTTCGACGATTTACAAATGAAATAAGAGTTGTTTATGAAGATGGAGATGGAGGACAGGGAGGGAGAAGGAAAAAGGATATGGAGAAGAAAAACACTACTAAGATGTGTTTTGTTGCACAATTAAGCCCCTGGTTATCACGTCCCTATTTTTTTATTTTAGTAGGGTTAAAATTCTACATTAATTTTGTACTCCATCTTACTCCAACATTATTATCTTTATTTTCAAAGTCTAAATAATTGATCCAATCCATTCAACATGATCTTTAATTATATTAAAATCTGCTTGGTAAACAAATTTTATAATTTATATTTTGTTTTTTACTAATTGTTTAGAGATGTACAAAATCACTATTTTTGAACAGTCCAGAATATTCTAAAAACAGTGGTTTTTTACCTAGATTAACAAAATAACAAACAAATTTAAAAAAATACAAAATTTTGTATCCAAACACATTTTAATTTGAATATCATATTGAGCTATTTGGATAGACTGTTTAAACTTTAAAAATAGAGACAACGATGTTGAGGCATGATGTGGTACAAAACCAACGGAGCATATTAATCCTACTCTTTTGATTAATATATCAATATTTGAAACTAATATATATTCTGGAGAATGGCAATATAGTTTAATTTGAAAATTTTATAAAAAAAAGTGCAAAAAAACAAAACTACTAAGATGGTTTCAACGTACTGTTCTGTCATGGAAACTGTGTTGTACGAAACGTTCTATGTCAAATGTCTCATGTTGCTATATATAGAACAAACCAAATAGGTTTATTTTTTTATTTTTCAAATAAAGGCGGACTCAGCCCACTTTTTCATTGTTTAAAAGATTAAGTTACAGAAAATAAAAAGGTTATCACCTGTTTAGGGGTGTAAATGGATCATATATTATCTGATTTTATTCGTATCTAAACTAAGTAAAATGAATTCAGATATAAATATTAGTTGATTTGAATCCGAATAATTTTCTGACAAATATGAAAGGATACGATTTTGAATATAAAACCAGATACAGATTCAGATGATTACCTTACCTGACATTTCACTTAAACCGGATAATCTGAATTGGTCACAAAAAATTTCAACCGCTTCCAACATATCATCACGCTACTACATGAGCCATTCGCTGGCTCGAGATACTTCAAAACTTCAATGTTCGACACTTTAAGAGCATTCCCTTGTGGGACTAAGAAGTCCGGATATTCTTTTTGTTTTATTTATCCGAATCTGGTTCTTTTTTTATTTCTGAATTACATTCTTTTAATTATCTGAATATATTTGTATCTGTCTAATATTCCACCTGTTATTGTATCCGTTTAACATCCTATTTGTATCCGTATCGAGATTATCCGTATTCGTATAAATATCGGCAAAATTATTAAAGATAATGATACGGTTTGATCACTATTTATCTGTTTCTGATCTGTTTACTACTCTATCTATTGGTTGCAACAGAGTTGGGTTCCATATATATTTATGGATGATGTATGACTTGTTCAATAATATTGTCATTTCTGAAGCATGTTACAGTCGAATTTTTTCCTTTCTTTGTAATATTTTTTAAAATAATTTGTCATCACTTTCTCTTTACAGATTTTATAAGCATTGATTGTGGACTTGCTGCAAATTCTACCTTGCTTGATAGTGAGACTAAGTTGACTTACGTGTCTGATGATCAATTCATCAACACGGGAGTCAACTATGGTGTTTCATCGGAATATGTCACAAATGGCATGTACCAGAAATATCTAACTGTCAGAAGCTTTCCCAATGGGACCCGAAATTGCTACACCTTAAGATCCTTAAAACTAGGATCAAGGTACCTTATAAGAGGAGTATTCCAGTATGGAAACTATGATAAATTAAATAAGCTTCCAACCTTTGATATTCATTTGGGAGTCAATTATTGGGATACAATGGAAATACTCGATGCGTATGGTGCATATTTCACTGAGATTATCGCCACAACCACTTCTGACTACCTACAAGTTTGCCTTATTAATAAAAATATTGGAACTCCTTTTATCTCTACGCTAGAACTGAGGCCATTGACAATGAGCATTTATACATCGACAGATTCCACACAATCATTGGTTCGCATCGATAGGTGGAACTTAGGAGCAAGTGATCAACTAAGGTAAACATGCTAAATTAACTCAAAAAAATGAGAAGCGTTTTATTTACCAATTATTTAGTGGTTAGATATTGTTTGTTGTCGGAATAAATCTTAATTTTTAAGTTAATGCACAAATTAAAGAACTATGATATAATCTTAATACATTCTGGCTAATTGGAGATAGACAACGTTTGGTACCAAACCTATATGATTTAATTAATATAGGTACCCTGACGATCCATATGACCGACTTTGGAGGCCCTACACGCAACCGACATGGAAAAATATCTCAACCAGCTCCAAAGTGGACCCAGATGCAGACTATGCGACCCCCTCTCTCGTCATGCAAACTGCTGTCACTACTTTAAGCACTACAGATCCCCTTGAGCTGTACTGGTCCAGCGACAATACGTCCACAAGTTTTCTTGCAATCCTTCACTACAAAGAGATCCAGAACATACCATCTAATGCTAGTAGAAAGTTCGATGTATTTGCTAACGGGGAACTACTAGATTCGGGATATAAATTTGCTGCAGGATGGGAATACAGTGACACAGGCATCAATAGTTATAATGCGTCCCTTAAGGCTACTTCAAGCTCAACTCTCCCACCTCTTTTGAATGCATTTGAGGTGTATATCATTAAACCCACTTCTGGGATTACCACCAATAGTGAAGATGGTATGTTTGATTATTGTTGTCTCATTCTGTGTACTTCAAACTATTCGTTCATGCTATGAAAAACACCCGCAAATAGAAAGGTTTTCCAAAGAAACTATACCAAAAGTTTCCGTCCCACTTTTCTTTTCCAGAGTTAAGCTCTTCTTCCATTACCCTCCATAAAATATTTAATAATAACTTTTATTTCAAACATTTATCTGAAGAACAAAACTAACTATAACTAGTTACTTTCCTTAATTAACATGCCATAATGTGTTTTATTGCAATTGAAGTTTCTGCCATGAATACAATTAAAGAGAACTACAAAGTAAACAAAGATTGGAGTGGTGATCCTTGTGCCCCCAAAGAATTCGTGTGGCATGGTGTCACTTGCACCTCTGATTCCACCATATCTCTGAGGATTACAACTTTGTGAGCATTTCAATACGTTATACACTTTACTTTTGGAAAAACAGAGAAGCTACAAAAACTCTTTGACTAATTATGTGTCTTTTCCAGAATCCTATCATCAAGTGGACTGACAGGTGCCATAGTATCCTCTTTTGGAGATCTAAGCGCCCTCGAGTCATTGTATATTTCTTTAAACTAAGAACAACTTATTTTACTGAGATTTATTTTTTTAACTTCACTCCAATTGTATGTCTACAACATTTCCATATTGGCATATCATAAATTCAGTTTTGTGTTCTCATGCTAACTTAAGCTATATATTGCTTGCTACCTTTCTTTTTCAGGGATTTATCTTATAATGACTTGTCAGGGGATCTTCCTATTTTCCTAGATCAATTATCTGCTCTTACATACCTGTATGTTTGCAAACTAACCTCTATTTTTATCAAGAACAAAAATATCTCAAATTAAATTATAATTTTATTCATATTTCAGGGACATAACAGGAAATAAAAATATTTCAACTACCCTTCCTCCAGGTCTTCATAGTAAAAGCCAGAATGGGATTCTAATCTTTAGGTATGTTTTATTGTTTTTATGTGGTATTTTGTTCTCTTATAGACTAGAATAGCTGGGCAATATTTTTTTATCCTGGGACTTCCATAGTTATTACGAAGTAAACATAAAAGATAAGTAGAGAAAGTACAAGGCATTAACCATACTGCCTGTACATTTCTTAAAACTGCACAGAGTAGTTGTGCATCTGCATACATCTCTGTTCCTTTTCACAAAGATAAGTCAATTTTTGTCAGCCTATTTTAATTTATGAAATTAGGAAAAGCTGATGAAAAATCAATCGATTGGCTGTAAGAATACATGCAAATTGCTGGATTAAAATCCTTGCTTGATGGCTTCTTTTTCAAATAACTTAGCTGGGAATGATCTCTCCCAATTTCTAATCTGTTTGCCATCTGAATTTATTTTTATCTATTTAGGTTTGGAAGTCCAACTCCACCTTCACCTCCGAAAAAGAAAATTCCAGTAGTTATTATAGCAGTTGTCATTGTGGTTGTACTGCTTCTGATTGTAGCATCCATTATAATAGTTGTGTGTCTGAGAAGGCGCAAATGTAAGTCTGTCTTTTATTTATTTTTTTCCCTATCTTGATAAATAAAATCACATTTCTCTACTTTAATTGTGTAATGTTAAGGCCTCTTGATGGCTACATATATTTAAAAAAAAATTATTGTTTAAAACGGGAAGACTGATAATTTGGATCTTAACCTGAAAATTCTAGGTGGTCAACTCAAAACAAGTTGGGCTCTCTTTGAAACTAGTCATCTTAGGCTAAATGGATTTTTTTTTTTATTTAAAGAAATACTTACTGGGCTATATGTTCAGTAAAAACAGAATTTTTTTTTCTATCATCTACATCCCCTTTGTTCTTTTCTGTTTTTAGTTGGAAACTCTTCAAATTTTTTTATTCTTTCTATCATCTAAAAACTCTGTTTCAAACTGTATCTTTCATTTTATCAATCAAAGGTTCATAAACATAACTCTGGTTATTTATCTTCCAGCTAACCAATCAATAATCCCAAGACCAATTGACAGCTACAAACCAACCCCTCAAGAATATTATCACCCACCAAACCTTACAAATACTCAAGAAGGAAACGTTCATCAGGACAATATTGCTGTGCAACACAATGCAAATGTGTCTAATCCAAATGATGCAAGAGTAATATGGGATCCTGACAACCGTCGATTCAGTTACAATGATCTTGTAAGAATTACTAATAAGTTCCAGAATAATATCGGCACTGGGGGATTTGGAAGTGTATATTTTGGGACCCTGGAAAATGGAACTAAAGTTGCAGTGAAAATGCGCTCTCATACATCTTCACAAGGAATGAAAGAGTTCCTGGCTGAGGTAACCATTTATCTTACACATTCTTGCCTTAGCTCTAACAAAACCAGAAATTGGTAAATACTCGTACTAACACAGTTTGGTTTTCAACCTTCAAAAAAAAAAAAAAAACCACAGTTTGGTTTCCATTAAGATTTATATGTTAATGAGGCTAATAAAACCATCTTGTGAAGGTAAGTCAAACAAAGATACAATAATTTGCTCTTTTTCCAGGCTCAAAATTTGGCAAGGGTTCATCACAGATACTTGGTGTCACTAATTGGCTATTGCATGGATGGAGATTGCATGGCACTTGTATACGAGTACATGCAAGAAGGAACTCTGCAAAAGAAGCTCATGGGTGATTATTGACTTTCAACTCTAATATTTTCTCAATAGCGTGTTTTTTTAAGGTATTTTCTAGTCAGGGATATGTATTTAAGGTCTCAAATCTGACAATTTCAGATACTGCGAGGCCTCTGAGTTGGAAACAACGGGTTAAAATCGCACACGAATCTGCACTTGGTACAAATGCTTTTTAGTACCTTGAATTCCTAATCATTTATTTCTTAACATGAAGTTCTTGATCTCAAGAAAATAACAACAATCAACCTAGGACACTCCATAAAATTTAAAATTTTGTCAAGTATTCCAATGATTCGAGTTTTTTTTGCCGTTTATGCTTTTAGCACACCAGACCAAAAAATTTGGGACACCACGACTCCATACAGCTGTATCTCATATTCAAAAATATTGGAAATATCATCATCTAAGTATATGTCAATAAAACAATGAAGGGTTGGACTATTTGCATAAAGCGTGCAATCCGCCGCTAATCCATAGGGACGTGAAGACGAGCAACATTCTTTTAAATGAAAACCTTGAGGCAAGGATTGCTGATTTTGGGCTTTCCAGGGCTTTTAACAATGCTGCAAGCAGTCATATTTCAACTGTAGTTGTCGGCACCCCTGGCTACCTGGATCCGGAGTAAGACCTCTTTTCCTTTCATAATTAATACTAAAATCCACCGAGCTTCTTTTCTTTGGTGGTAATAAACCTGTTTTTCTTTGAAATAATCTGAACAGTTGCATGCCGTAATAACGAAAAATGATATGACCAACTCAATTCTCACCTAAATTTTACCAAAGAAGCAAAGGAATCTTATTTCCCTACCCTAGCCAAGCGCTATTTTCACATGCCTCAGCACCCTTTGTTGCATATTCCATTATCCTCTACCAAACAATCTGCTTATTGCCTAATTTGGAAATAAATCTCTCAGATCATAATGGAATCTTCTTTCTTACCTCTGTCAAGATCTCTTTTTACTTGCTTTCCTCATGCCTCAGTAATCTTATTTCATATCTTATTAAACTCCACTAAACAACACAATTATTACCTAAATTGAAATAAGGTCTCTCAGATAATAAGAAAAAGTAAAAAAAAATGACAGTTAATCCAACGGAAGATCAATGAGAGCCAGAAGGAGAATAATTGAAAGTGTCAGGCCTTCTTTTCACAGTGCTCTGTTTACCAGGCCTTCCTCAAACTAATTTCTTTGCACTGAACCACTCCAGATTAAATCGTCTCAATTAATGGGACCCACTGCAGACTTGTTAAATTTTGAATGTTGTAATTTTGATTTCACGGATTTAATTTTTTCTTTTTGATGCTACAGAAAAATAATGGGTTGAATGCTTTAATTAAAAAGGACTACTTCCATTAAAGAATAAGCTAATAAATCAATGAAACTTCAGGTACTATTCCTCATACCAGCTAAGTGAAAAGAGTGACGTGTTCAGCTTTGGAGTTGTTATGCTAGAACTCATTACAGGACAACCTCCTTTCATTGCGGGTCCAGGGAGAAGCCACCTGAAGGAATGGGTGAATCAAAAGCTATCTAGAGGAGACATTGAAAGCATTGTAGACCCAAGAATGCATGGGCAGTATGACATAAACTCTGTTTGGAAGGTTACTGATCTCGCACGCAAGTGTACTGGTAATAGCTCTGCTCTGAGGCCTACCATGAGTACAGTAGTCATGGAACTAAAGGAAAGCCTGGATCTGGAGATCTCCACAGAGAAGACCCGCCATGGAAATGCGAATTTCTCAAGTAATGTTAGTCAGAACAGTGTTTTTGAGATGGCTTACATGGGTGACATATCTGCAACAGGTCCCATAGCGAGATAATTTGCTTGCTTGTTTTGTTGGTTTATTTCTTTGTTCTATTTTCGGCTATCACTTTTCTGTTTTTATGGTCGGCAATAAGATTGCCAACAAATATATTGATAAAAAAGAAGGTTTATGTACAAGAGTTTGAGCCAGAAATTTAATTATTATTTTGGGCTATCACTTGTGGATATAAATTAGTAGTTTGGTGATGTCAACAACTCTTGTTCTCAGTACATTTTCTTAATTTGGGTGTTCTTTCATCTTTCTGTTTATGTAGTGTTCCTTTTAAAATTTGCTGAGCTTGCCTTAATATCTGTTTCGGTGTATTATTATATGCAATAATTTCTCTGGATCACAAAAATATTAGACACGATTGAGATATAAAAAATATAAGCCATTTAAACCCTACTCTAAATATAATCATTCATAGATACATACGCCGCCTTTCGAGACTTAATTATCTCTTCACCATTTTCACCTGCTTAACAGAAGAACCTGCAATCATTGATTAATAAAAAGAAGGAAAAAAAAATGTACTTCTACATAACGCCTCGTCACCAACTGTACATCATGCAATGCACACCTACATGAATCTAGAGGTATTCATGACAATTAAAAATGATTATTGCCGAAAGTAAGCTGATAGAATTTGCTATTTTCTAGGGTATCATATTTACCAACATGGATATCTGTGAAGATACTGACACAATTAAGAACTTTTATAGTTTTACCCTTGCTGATAATCATAAATTCTTATAGTATATATATGAATCTCTGAGTGTAAAAAATGACTTTTGTGAGAACAAGCCGATGAACTATTTTTGATAGTATCTCTATTATCGACGAAAATAATTGTGAGGATACTGACAATGTTAGATAGTTTTATTTTTGCAGATATTAACATATTATTGTAATAACGGTTTTATTACATATGTTAATCAATAGTGTAAATTTAATAAATATATTTGAATTAATTATTGCCAATGACTCACTCTAAAAGTAACTGTTAATAAAAGTTGATCACATCTCATGACCAATAGTTTAATGAAAAAAGAAACCATCAGTGAAACTTAGAACTTAGAAGTTAAAACCGATGATTCATTTGCAATTGTCAGTGGTTATTTACTAACGGTTTTTGTAAACCGTCACTTTTTTGTTTTGAAGTCTCTGGCAGAGGCTGCCACAGTTCATATATCATTAACAACTCAATACAACACTAGTACCGACCAACACTTACACAGCACCATGCATATCCCCATGCACAATACCAACAACACATACACAGTCTCATGCACAATTCACATACTCTAACTAAACACAGCACATTACAGATCATCTAAAAAAATATTTAAAATACAAACAAGCTGAGATATCTTAGAAATATTTCAACCAAAGCAAGGCTTCTTCTGATACCCGCTTATGTTATATTCCACTACATTTAAATAATTATGGAATGTTTTATCCTGATTTTATTGAACAATTTTAATTAAATTAAAAAAATATTATGAAGGATATTAAAGTCATTCTAATATACAAACTAAGTTCAGGCGAACCTTATTAGTGTTTAGATCTTAATTATCACAGCATAAACTAAATTCATGAGCAATGCACTTGTATCAGGCGAAGAATGCACGGTACCAGATACGCACCAAGAGTACAGTGTGCGAAATATAGGTGTACGAAACTAAAATTTCCATGTTCTTGCGCAACCATTGGGTAAGATGCATCCATTTGTATCCGCTATTAGTTTTTGTGAAGAAAAGTGGAGTTTTGGTTTTTCGGTTGGAACCTGTCGCGTCCTAACAACATGACCGACAACCCGCCGCGCTCATCAGCGCAAGGCATTTCAATAATCATACACAATCATACACACACACACATACATTACCAATGATAAGACAAGAGCCACAATACATGATAATTTTTTTTTAAGTTCATAATACATGTGTAGCCAATTGAAAATAAACCTACTACTGTATAATTAAATACAACCGAAATCCCATAGTAGAATTATTTGAAGCAAATAATTCACTCTATGGTAATTCCCGCAATTCTTCACTCTATGGTAATTTCCGTAATTCTTCAAGTTATATTATCTCATTTCTTAATTCCACGCTTTGTACCTGGAACCCACAAAGTGGAACGGTGAGAGATTGATAATCTATCAGTGTAGTATTTAGTTTCAGTCGAGTTATCCTCAGATCCGACCAACTAAAACTAAAACAGCACCGAGCACCAAAATATATACTAAAATAATAATCTAAGAGCCAAAGAATCTAAGTTACCAACTATAATCAGTCAAGAAACATAAGTATAAGTTCACTTTAAGAAATGCTCAAATATTGCGAAATAAAATCAGCAAACTAGAGAAACAATTAATAATTATAACCATCAAGCATAATAAAAATATCATACTATGCAATGCTCATGTACAATAAAAGTTCAATCCAATTTAGTTGTGCAACCATATCTTATAATCATGCTTTATTAACAAACAATTGTGTTAAATGCAATATAGTTCATAATTACTAAGGTAGGGGTAAATGCTTTATTAACAACCATATCTTATAATTCACACGGAGCGCTCCATGACTCGGTCATGCGCTACACATAACAGTGCCTACATGATCCGATCGTGTGCTACACATAACAGGGCCTACGCGATCGACTGAAACTCATATTTGGTTTTAAGTCATGCGCTACACATAACAGTGCCTACGTGATCATTCAACTCTATGATTCAGCTTCAAGCATGCGCTACACATAACAACGCCTACATGCTTGAAGGCTATTCATTATATTTAACCCTTTCAGCCAACAATCAATCAATACTTCAAAATTCATCAATTTCAACAAGTTCTTTAAATTATAGCACAATTATTTACAACAATCTCATCTACATCAATTTCACTTTTACAATATAAATCATAAAATAAACCTCATGTAATTTCATAAATAGTTATATGAAAATATGATCATGGCATCATATGATATATATATTTCATGTCATGAAAATCAAAGTCATGTCCAATAGTTTATCTAACCACAACCAAACACCCAGAAATTAATCAACATGTAAGCGAGTAACTAGCAAAAATACATTTCTTTCAAATACACATTTCAAATCAAATGCATAAGGTCATATTATAATTTTGAATAATGTTATTTCTAAGAGATATAACAAATAACTTAATTATGATTTCATATTCAAAAATAACATTATATTCTATTTTCAGAAATACAAATTTTCCTCGTGTGCATCTCATGCATATAATAAGTCTATCTCATGTCTCAAAACCAAATTCTAAATTTGAACATCATGTTTCATTTTCATATTTTACTTTAAAAAGATAGGATCATGCATATTTATGCTTCAATCTAAAAATATAACAATAGGAAATACTTTACATATAATTTCATGTCTCAGAACCAAATGCCAAATTGATACAATGCTTTCTTTTCATAAAATGTGATCTTACCTACTATGACAAGTATTTATTTATGTCATGCAATTCAAAACACCAATTATGAATTTAACTATAGGTTAGCTATCAACCAAGCAAACAAGCCATAAACATTGAGTTCTAATAATTCCCAACGCATACTACTATGTCATATTCCAAACTAAACTCATCAAGTTATGTCACAATTCAATTCTAGAATATATGTTAATGCTCTATATGACTAATCATGCATTCAATCTTTCCAATTCAAAAGAACAATCAATAACTTAACTACAACTAATTACCAATCAAGCAACCAAGCAAACAACCAAGAAAGCATCAACAACATACAAGGAATTTAACAAGTACATAACAACAATAAGTTAGATGAACCTGAAAATAACTCGAAACCCGCACCTTAGCAAAGTCCACAATATGATTAGTGTGTCGTTGCAGTGTGGATACATCATACAACCTTGCTGGATCAAATCATACAGAGTTTCTCATTCATACGCTTTAAACCAGTAAAATTGCATATGATTTAATTAAAGCTTCGCAGCAAAACATATATTTAATTTTCTTCAATAGAAAAGTTTAAGTAAAATAATCATAAGAATGAGATAAATAAAGTAGCATAACAGTAAGGAATTGTTATTGGGAATATGTACCGTTGGGGTCTAAATTTGGACCTTCAAACTTTTCTAGGTTGCATAAACCCGATTATTTCAAGTACAAGACTTTTAACAATTGTTATTTTACATTTCACAATCTACCCCAAAGTTTAGGTTGAATTCAAATTCAGAACTAATTATAATTAAACTCAATCATAAGACTCACATCTAGATCAAAAGAAACCATTATTGGCACCATGCTTCAATTCTAGTAAGCGGGAATAACAATAGGGCATAGATTGATAAAAAAAAAAAGGTCTCAATTAATACAAAAGGGCTCAATTGATACAAAAGTGTTGGAAGAAATTGAGATAACAGAACAAACTCACAATAATTTCTTATTACTCAACTTAGACAAATTACACATACAAGAGACATGGTATAAATACTAGAAAACTAATCCTAATTTAGCATCCACTACCCTAAAATTATGGTGCTATAATTAGCTTACAGCTACACCCACTAACTCCATTACAGGGACTTACCAAAAATAGAAAAACGTGTTTACAAGACGGTTATAACATAAGACAAATTTAGCGCCTCTGACGCGGGCCGTGTCACTCACTACGCGGGCCGTGTCACTATCCATACGGGCCGTGTGCCTAGCCATGCAGACCGTGTGAGGACACCTGATGATTTGGATTACTTTCAACACTCCCCCTTAATCCAAAGTCATCTACATCCATCATTCTTCGACACCAAACAAACTTCTCTCTTGCAAGAGCCTTGGTCATGATATCAGCAACTTGTTCATTCGTATTCACATACTCCAATTCGATTTCGTTTTTCTCAACCAACTCTCTAATGAAGTGATGCTTTGTTTCAATATGCTTAGTACGACTATGAAACACCGGATTTTTGCTCATTGCTATTGTTGACTGGTTGTCGCATAGTATCTTTGTTGCTCCTATTTGCTTGTAGTTTAACTCTTCTAAAATGCGTCCGAGCCAAACACCTTGACATGTTGCTGATGTCACAAGCATTGTACTCCGCCTCGCTGTGGAAAGTGCAACAGGTTGATTGCTTCTTCGAATTCCAAGAAATTGCATTGTCACCATAGAAGAACACTTGCCCGGATGTGCTCCTTCTATCGTCCAGGCTCCCTGCCCAATCACTATCACTATATCCAATTAAGCTTGGATTCTCCACAGATTTGTACCATAGGCCATGGCTCGTTGTGCCTGCAATATACCTTAATATCCTTTTCTTTGCTCCCATGTGTTGCTTGGTTGGTGTTTGCATGAACCTCGAGATTACTCCAACTGAGTGTGAGATATCGGGACGTGTATGTGTCAGGTACATCAAGCCTCCAATCAAACTTCGGAATTGAGTCGCCTCAATGTGTTCGGTGCCATCCTCTGCTGTGAGCTTTTCGTTGATATTCGATGGTGTTTGCACGGGATTGCATCCTTTCATTCCAAATTTCTCAACTAGATCTTTCGCATACTTTCTTTGAGAAATGAACATGTTACCTTCTTCTTGCTCAATCTCTAGCCCTAGAAAGTAGTGCATCTCACCCAAATCCGTCATCTTGAACATATTCATCATCTGTTCTTTAAATGCTTGAACCATCCCTTGATCTGTGCCGAAGTAGATCATATCATCTACATACAAACTCACGACCAGCAGACCTATGTCCCGTTTGATGTAGAGATTCGGCTCGTTCTTGCTTCTCACGAACCCCAAGGTTTGAAAGCATGCATCTACCTTGCTTTGTACCACGCCCGTGGAGCTTGCTTCAAGCCGTATAGTGCCTTGTAGAGCCTATACACCCAATCTTCTTTGCCTTTGATTTTGAATCCTTCGGTTGTTCGACATACACCTCTTCCATTAGTTCTCCATTCAAGAATGCGGACTTGACATCGAGTTGAAAGACCGGTTGCTTCATTGGACAGCTAGTGCTAACACGAGTCGAACGGTTTCAAACCTCGCAACAGGGGAGAATGTTTCATTGTAGTCAATTCCTTGCCTTTGTGCATAACCCTTCACAACTAATCTCGCCTTGTATTTGAGCACCTTACCATCGTGACCGAGCTTGGTCTTGTAGACCCATTTGACCCCAATTCCCTTGTGATCCTTTGGCGGCTCTACTAACTCCCACGTGTTGTTCTCTTCAATTGCCCGAATTTCTTCTTTCATAGTTGTGACCCATTCTTTCTTGCCTGCGGCTTCTTCAAAGCACTCGGGATCTTTCACCATCGGCACTTGTGTTGATGAATATAATTCTTGCAAGGTTTTGGTCTTTTCTTTGTGATCGTGGGTTGATTCTTCTAGTATAAACTTGCGGTGGTGTTGGTATGTCTTCATTTTGCCGAGGTCGCTCATTGTTTGTTTCGAATTGAGGCTGCTCGGTGTTACCGCTGCTCGAATTGAATGGTACACGGGCCGTATCGAGTTCACACCGGACCGTGTCACCTTCATGCGGGCCGTATCGGATGATGATCCGGGTCGGATCGGGTTCTACAACTTCTCTCGTCGCCTACCGGTATGTTGTTTTCTCGCCATAGACCAACTCCAGTTAGCATCTTCATCGAAGGTCACGTTGCGGCCGACTATTGTCTTCTTTGTTTCGGGGTTGTAGAGTCGATATCCCTTCGTTTGAATACAGCACCCTATGAATATGCACTTTTCGATTTTGCATCCAACTTCTTGCGGTTGTGTGAGCTGATTAGGGTGTATGCAATGCATCCAAAGACTCGCAAGTGACTCACATTTGGTTTTCTTCCAAACCACGCCTCATACGGAGTTTTGTTCATGACTGCCTTTGTCGGAGAAAGGTTGAGGATGTATACTTGCAGGTGGCTACGCCTTCGCCCAAAAAGAGTTTGGCATCCCTTTCGATTTCGGCATGCTTCTTGTCAACTCAACAACAAGACGATTCTTTCGCTCGGCTACACCGTTTTGCTCGGGGTGTAGGGAGTGGTTAGTTGCTGCAAAATGCCTTCTTGTTCACAAAATTTCTTGAATTCGTTTGATTGATACTCACCACCCCGATCCGATCTCAACACCTTCAGTTTCATGCCGGTTTGAGTTTCAGTCATGGCTTTGTACTTCTTGAACATCTTGAATGCTTCGCTCTTATAGGTAAGGAAGAATACCCATGTCAATCTACTGTAGTCGTCGATGAATAGCATGAAATATTTGCTTCCTCCCATTGAACTCGTCTCCATGGGTCCACATAAGTCGGTATGCACTAGTTCAAGTATTCGAGTTGCAGGAGAGATTGGTCCTTCGGAAATGGTAATTTTGATTGTTTACCAAGTACACACCCTTCGCATAACCCAACTTCATCTATCTCTGGTAGACCTATTACCATACTTTTCTGATTTAGTAACTTCAAACCATTCATGTTTAAATGCCCATATCTTAGATGCCATAATCTGCTTTGATTAGTTTCCACCATTGCAAGTGCAGTATCATCAACAGAGGTTGTTTCTAGTGGAAATAGGTTGTTTTGAGTCTTCTGGATGGTTGCTATCACATGCTTTGTTGATGAATCCTCGATTTTGCAAGTGCAGCCTTCAAATTTGATCGCATACCCGCTCTCCATCATTTGGCCGATGCTCAGGAGATTTTGTGCAAGTTGTGGGATGAAGTATACATTGTGTAGATACCTTGTGTAGCTTGCGGTTTTGATGTACCACCTTGCCGATTCCTTCAACTTGAATTTGTTTGTCGTCGCCAAGTCTCACGGGCTTCTTGTATGACTCGTCCAATTCTTCGAAGAGATACTTGTAACCGGTCATGTGATTAGAGCACCCACTGTCTAGGAACCAAACTTGGCTTGCTTCTGTATCCTGTACGGTCCGTGTGCTTTTAACACGGGCCGTGTCAGGCATGGTACGGGCCGTGTCATGAATGGTACGGACTGTGTCGGCGTTTCGTCATGAAGAGCCCGGTCTCGCATCTTCTTTGTTGCCTTTCTCCTCTCGCAACGTTGGCTTGCTCTTCCTCACGTTTCTTCTTGTAACAATCAGCCCGCACATGGCCGAATTTGTGACAATAATAGCACTCCACGTCTTGACCTTCTTCTCTCTTTTTCTTGTAGCAATCGGCTTGCATATGCCCTTTCTTGTGACAAGTAGTAGCATTCTACATCTTTCTTCCCTCTCGCCTCGCCTTGCTTTGTTGGCTTCTTGAGGAATCGCCCTTGGTATAGAAAGCTTTTGTGTCGTCCTTCACTTCGATCGGTTGAGACGAACTTCATGAACTTGCAGTGATCCCATCAATTCATCAAACGTGTAGGTGGACAAATCTTTGGATTCTTCGATCGCCGCCACCACATGATCAAACTTGGTTGTTAGGCTGCGCAACACCTTCATCACAACTGGTTTTTTCCGGAAGATCTTCTCCACAGCCTTCGGATTTGGTTGACTATGGATGTGACTCTTGTGAGAAACGCTTGAGCGGATTCGCCTTGATTCATGTTCAACGTCTCGAACTCCTGTCTCAAGCCCCGCAACTTGATAGCTACCACCTTGGAACTTCCCCGAAATGCGGTTTTGTGAGTAGACTCGAGCCCGATTTGCTTTGTTTCTGCTGCCCTGATCTTCGCAAACACCGTGTCGGCAACGGCTTGTTGAATTAAAAAGCGGCGCCTTCGCATCGCGCTCGCATTTTTTGTTGGTGTGGGATCGGGGCGGTGCTCCCTTCTCTACCAATTCCCATAGGCCTTGCGACTTGAGCAAAGTTCGAATCTTGATGCTCCGTAACTCATAGTTGTCTCCCTTGAACAGGCGGAATCGAGGGATTCGATACATTCATGTTCTCTCGCCATGGTCGGATCGCCTTGATCTCTCACCTTTGGTCGGAACTGCCTTGATCTCTCACCTTTGGTCGGATCTGCCTTGATCTCTCACCTTCGGTCGGATATGCCTTGATCTCTCACCTTCGGCTCTGATACCAGTTTTGTTGGAAGAAATTGAGATAACAGAACAAACTCACAATAATTTCTTATTACTCAACTTAGACAAATTACACATACAAGAGACATGGTATAAATACTAGAAAACTAATCCTAATTTAGCATCCACTACCCTAAAATTATGGTGCTATAATTAGCTTACAGCTACACCCACTAACTCCATTACGGGGACTTACCAAAAATAGAAAAACGTGTTTACACGTACGGTTATAACATAAGACAAATTTAGCGCCTCTGACGCGGGCCGTGTCACTCACTACGCGGGCCGTGTCACTATCCATACGGGCCGTGTGCCTAGCCATGCGGACCGTGTGAGGACACCTGATGATTTGGATTACTTTCAACAAAAAGGCCAGCCCTTTCATGCATCTCAAATGCACAATAGAGAAATAAAATAAATGTACAAGATAGATTGTTCAATACCTAAAATTGCTCCAAACAATTACGAGAGAATCCATTGATCGTGAAGAGAATGACACGTGTTGTGAATATTGCAGCCCGACATCAGAAAAGGTTAACAAGAGTAAAGTTAGTGACGAGATTGTCGGCCGGAAAGTGTCGTCCTCCGCCGTTCACTATAGTGTGGCTGCCGGCACTGCCCATTATTCTCTTCTAATTTCTCTCTATTCTTCCTTTCTCGGTTTCTACGTTTGATTTCCGATAATTACATGGGTGGACTGGAACAAAAGGAATAAGAATTTGAGTGGCAGCTAGTGTGATACGTGAGAGAGATGGAATGAAGTTAGGTGAGTGGCAGCTAGTCCTGCATTTTTAAAATAATAAGTACAATTTATTGCGTATTTTTGAAGCAACTAAGCATAACTTTGAGAAAAAAATTTGCACACCTTTAAATTTGGAAAAACATCGAGGTAGTGAGTTATTATGTCATGCACGAACAACATGACATAATATCCACATTCCCAATCCAAAAATTGTTGTGGGCACTGTATTAAACAATCATAAGTATAAAAATTTAAAAAGTTTCTAAAACATAGAAAGGGCTGATTGAAATTCCATATAATCAGATTTTTTTTTGCATCTAAAGTCCCTATATGTCACAATTTTTTTGCACATGAGCTTTTGCAAAGGGAATAACTATACTAACTATATAATAAGTTGTGAATCATTTAACTATATTGACTATATAATTTTATATCCATATCTCTCTGTAAAGGGATAACTCATACATACTGAATTTCAAAGGGATACAAAAAAAAAATTAAATCTAACTAACTGGAACTATATTGATTGACATGTGCTAACCATTTAAAGGTAATAGTTGGTACCAGAACCGTAACAACACTGGTACTGACTGGTACCAGTGCTAGAACCGTAACAGCAAGCACCCAACTGGAACTATATTGACATGTGCTAATAGTACATCTATGAAAACTCTCTTCTTAAATTTCTGATTTACCCTTTATTCTCTCTTTTGAACTTAATTAAACTTAATTAAGAACCAGAGGTAATAAAAGAAAGTGGGTCCAACTATTACCTTTAAATGAGTAACCTTCAACTTGGCACTTTTTCCATGTCCTCCAATACACCTATCCATTCGGTAGGGCCTGTTAAAATAATATTTCAGCGCATAATTAGTACTTACAAAATATATATATTTAACATGATTACAACATGGAAGTTCGGAAACCTTACTCCTCAAGCGCTTTTATGATCTTTAGAATTTTTTTATGTTTCTGATCAGAATTGAACACGTACAACATGCTCTCCCATGCGTGCAGCACAACCAATACCCAATGATTACTGCATTTTATGTACCACATGTTATAATTTTTTAATTTTTACGAAATAAAAGAAATCTAAATGGTCATAACTAACCTCTGATGATACGGTATAAATATAATTTTCTTATCTCGGTTTTCTTTCAATGCTTTCCTTATGTAATTATCAGGATATTCTTGTTCTTGAGCATCACCATTCAAATTGTTGTAACATGTTTTCTCGGAATCCATAAAACCCACAAGCTCATTAGGAAATAAGTCCTGATAGGATTTGTGCACATACCTGCAAACAATAGTATATGTGTTATTATTATGAAATATAAATTAAAAGAACTAAATTTTGGCATTAGATACAAATATATTAACTCACATCAAAAAAATCTGAATAATCGGTGCACCAAGCCGCGTCTCTGGTGTAATCAAGTCCGCCAAATCATCTGCATGAATGTATATCGAGTCATCGCAGTGGAAAAGGTCCAATGGTACCTCGACCAGAAATTTATTGTCAGCTTGTTTCAAGAACTGATCACGGAGTTTTTTTAGAATGACACCCAGCTTGTTAAAATTGAGACCATCAAACTTCGTGTATCGCCTTGGTACTAACAACTAAGAGTGATATGAAGATTTATTACCACAATCAGTCATCAAGTGAGATAAACCACTAAGTTAGGGAAAAAAATCGCGTGAAAAGAGCTCAAATCGCCCTGCCGACCAAAAACCTAGGTTATGAAGGTTATAAAATCGCGCATTGGAAGGGAAGATCTGTGCAGATATTTATTAAGCATTCAAAAATAGTTATATAATAAGCTGTTACTAAAAGCTATAATCAGTAACGGTCGTTTATAAACGACCGTTACTAAAAGTTACAATCAGTAACGGTTGTTTTAAACGACCGTTACTGATATATAAATAATCACCATGGCCTCATGTTCTTATTTATATATCAAAACAGGAGAATACAACTATAAAAAATTTCTTTAGGAAAGAGATCAGATCTAAGTTTGAAGAGAACGATAACTTCAAGTGCTGGTTGCTATAACTATACCTCGTCAAGTTGGTCGTGTAGTTGTAGTCAATCTGTACAGCTGGTTAATTTATAACTCACTATTGTTATACTCACGAAGTGCAAAGACTTTCAATTGGATCTATCTAATGCCGGGACTTGTAGACTTGTAGTCAATGGATACGTAAAGAGTTTATTACCTGAGTAGATGCATCGAGGAACACATAACATGCACAATTTAATTGTTCACAGGCAACAGCAACACTGCATGCATGCATGCCCCGCCCACTGTTTTGTCATATGGACTTTCTGATACTTCGTACAAGCAGATTGGTACCACCTACTTTATCAAAATATAAATGCGAAACAGGATTACTAGCAGTACAATTAAAATGGACGGACCAGATTGAAACAAAAAGAACCTCTCCTCTTGAACTTTAATTAAATCAAATATTATTGTACCTATACAATACAATTTTTTTTTTTGGCCTCCCAAAAAAAATAGTTAAAAATATGTAAAATATAGTTTTTAAAAACAAAGATATATATTGAGTGTGGCTAGTCTCATAACATTTGTTTCTAATTCCCGGAACCATTTTTCGATTTCCAAAGTCCAAACAGTCGATCCAAAATGTTAGATGTTCAAACTATAATAAAATTTGCTTTGGGACCAAATTTTACATTTGTTGAAATTTTTTTACTATTTATTTAAATGGTCTGAAAGTCGTTGTTTTTCAATGGTGCTGAAGTTTAATAAAATCATTAATTTTCAAGCCATCATAATAAATAATAAAAAAATATTAAAAAATGTAAAATATTAAAACAAGGGGTCTCGGGTCTATAGGACCCCCTGTGCAGATGTGAAATATAATCTCAATTGGGAATTAGTTGGCCTTATATAAAGAGTAAATATACCAATGCATGATGGAAAAATTCAATATTAAACACAAGTTTATCATTGTATTAAATTGTTGATGGTATAATTATGGAAAGAAATACATCCAAGTATGGCTAATATGCTTTCGGTAGCATAAGCCCCGAAATACATCCAATTCTTTTTTCAATTTTCGAAGTCCAAAATGTCAATCCAAACTATTAGATGTGTTCTCTATATTAAAATGTACTTGGAGACCAAATTTTACATTTTTTAATTTTTTTTACTATTTATTAAGCCACTTTGAAAATCGCTGATCCAACGGTTTCACTGTTGGGTTAAGCCACCGTTGGATCAGCGATTTTCAAAGTGGCTTAATAAATAGTAAAAAAAATTAAAAAAATGTAAAATTTGGTCTCCAAGTACATTTTAATATAGAGAACACATCTAATAGTTTGGATTGACATTTTGGACTTCGAAAATTGAAAAAAGAATTGGATGTATTTCGGGACTTATGCTACCGAAAGCATATTAGCCACACTCTATATATAATTAGAATGTATTTCGATTTATTAGCCACACAAAACGTAATTCATAGCACTCTATAAAAGGATGTATTTCTGATTTTTTTTTTTTTTAAATCAGAGGATGTATTTCTGATTTTTCTGATTTTTTAGGCCACACTCTATAAAAGGAGTTTGATGTATTTCGATTCGGTTTTACGATTTTCAAAGGCCAAACTATTAGATGTTCAATCTATATTAAAATGTGCTTGGAGACAAAATTTTATATTTTTTAATTTTTTTTATCATTTATTTTGATGGTTTGAAACTCATTGTTTTTCAATAGTGTTGAAGTTTAATAAAATCATCGATTTTCAAACCATCGTAATAAATAGTGAAATTTTTTAAAAAATGTAAAATTTGGTAGTGTCCAAACATATTTTAATATATATTGAACATCTAACTATTTCGACTTTAGAAATCGGAAAAACAAATCGTTTGTTTCGGAGACTAAGAACAAACATTTTGAGCTTAACCACAATCGTAATATATATATATGAAGAGGGACCCACTTACACCATTTTTTAGTGACACAAAATTATACAATTCATTATTAAAGTTTTCAAATTTCAAGCAATCGATCCAAACCTTTCAACATGATCTCCATATTAAATGTGCTTAGAGACTAAATTTTACATCTTTTGAATTTTTTAACTATTTATTAAGTATTTTACCGTTGTTTTCAGACCATTGAATTTTTGTACCCATCTTAATAAAGAGTAAAATAATTCAAAAAATTGTAAAATTTGATCTGCAAACATATTTAATATATCCGACATGTTAAATGGTTTGAATAGACTATTTGAACTTAAAAAAATTAGAATGTAATTTTGTGTCACTAAAAAATAGTGTAAGTTCATTCCTCCTCTCTCTCTCTCTATATGAATTCATAGTAAGTATTGATTGTTTCAACTTTAATATATATAAATTCATAGCACGGATGAATGTGCACTATGATATATGCCACCATGGGTACAGCTGATTAATTTATAACTCCCTGTTGTTAATTTGTTATACTCACGAAGTGCAAAGGTTTTCAATTAGATCTATCTGATGGCGTGACTTGTAGATTTGTAGTCAATGAGTTCGGTAAAGTGTCTTCATTACCTGAGTAGATGCATGGAGGAACACATCACATGCGCAATTTAATTGTTCATAAGCGACAGCAACACTGCATGGGTGGCCCGCCCAATGTTTTGGCATATGGACTTTACAGATTGTTCGTACAAGCAGATTGGTACCACCTACTTTATCAAAAAAAGATAAATACGAAACAAGATTACAAGCAGCAGTACAATTAAAATGGACGGACCAGATTCATACAAAAAGAACCTCTCCTCTTGAACTTTAATCAAATCAAGTGTTTTTGTACCTGTACCAAAAAATAATAAGAACTTTAATTAAATCAAGTTTATTGTACCTATACAACAATATAGTTTTTTTTTTTTTTTTTTTGCCTTAAAAAAAAGTTAGAAAAAAAATGTGTAGATATACATACAGAGAGTGGCTAAGTTCAAAATATTTTTTTTTCTAGTCCATGGAACAAATAATTCCATTTTTCGATTTCTAAAGTCCAAATAGTCGATCCAAACTGTTAATTTTTAGCAGATTTATTTCCATCCTGAGTTTGCATGAGTGGTAAAATTTAAAATCTAGAGTTTTGGATGGTGATTGTTTAATTTTGATTAATTCGGATGCTAGCTTAAAAAAAGTAGGCTATTTTTTTTTGTCTGTTGTATGTGGGAATTAATAATTTCATTCAATTTCAGAGGAGCGTAATTAATATTAATCCTAAAAGATGAGTCCATATATATTCTACTACATAATAACAAAAACAATATTAATTTTGATTTTGATTAACTCTGGACCGAGTAAAGAATTCAATCTTGCGGAATTTTAAACCATACATATTGTCTAAATGCATGTGTTCACAACTCATGTTGAACTCTTGTATTCAAATATTTTAATAAAACACAATTTTCTAATTATCAAAACGTACAACTTACTAAAAGCAATGTTTCTGAATGCATGCATTTATTAGTATATATCCTACATATCAATTGTTTATTTTGGTATTAATTAAAAAAATCAACAATTTTTAGCAGTCGGAATAAATGAGTTTAGAATAAATTGCGAACACATTGTGAAATTATACATAGCTGTTAAACCATTCCAACCAAAAATAATATTTTTTTTTGTTAAAACGAGATATGAAGAAGTAGAAAAAATAAATACACTAAAAGTATGCCATCATATATATATATATATATATTCTTGATCTTATTCAAAATAAAACTATAATAATAAAATTATACATCTTACTAGACAAAAAAAATAAGATCAATAGTTTGAATTCTAAATTTAAAATACAAACATTAAAAGAAATTGTGACATGGGTGGCACTGACATTCATTTTTTTAAAATATATATGTAATACTCCATAATGACCATATACATCTTCACCAATAATTTTAATTTGTCTCCCATTATATATCCTCAAATCTTATTACAGGTTCCCGACTGATGTAAAAAACCAACTTTTTCGAAAACCCAGAGGTGTAATTAGTAAAAATGAAATGTTTAGTAATATTTTTATGTCAGGAGGACTAAACTGAAATTATCTTTTCACAAAACCCCATCCCCTTGCCAAGACTGTACACAGCAAGCAAAAAGAGATACTGAGAAATCAAAAGAGCAAGGAGAACCATATCCACCTTATTATCGTTAATTACTAATACACTGAGACAAAACCAACTATACATCCACCTTATCGTCAATTACTCCGCACACTTTCTTTACAAACTAAAGAGATGGCTGAGACTATCGTGAAACTTGTTCTTGGCAAGCTGTCTGACGAGCTTGTTCAGGAAGCATTCTTTCTTTACGGGGTGCATGACAAAGTCAAGCAGGTTCAACGCGACCTCAAATGGATCCAGTCTTTCTTGAAAGATGCAGATAAAAAGCGCCACAAAAATGAAAGGGTAAAAAATTGGGTGAGTGAAGTTCAAGAGGTTGGGTATTTGATGGAAGATGTAATAGAGAAGTTTTTGGCCGAGGTTAGTGGAGGTAGACGGCGAGGTCTAAGAAACATACTCAAAAGGCTAGGTAAGATGTCCATGAAACTAATTGTCAAACACAAAATTGGTAGCGAGGTAGACAAAATTCATAAGAAGCTCCGTGAAATCAGAGAAAACAAAGAAATGTACGGAATAGGTGGTCTCGAAGAAACCAGTAGTGGGGCCTCTGTGGAGCAACCTATAAGGCCGTTTGTTCATCCTGACATAGATGAAACAGAGGTTGTTGGTTTCGAAGTTCAAAGGAAAGCAATTGTCGACCAGCTCATTGGTACAAATATTACGGGCGATCTGTGATCTCAATTGTTGAGGCTGGTGGTTCAGGAAAAACTACACTCGCAAAAGAGGTGTACAAAAGGTAACAATTGCTCCACAACATATATGGAGAGTTCATTGTTTTAAAAAATGTGTCTTATACGAATAAATAAGATGTAGTAATAACCATATAAATAGTTTAGATTTTTAATTAATTTGAAGTTCTCCACTGAAGAGAATAAATTGTATTGACTTATTGGAAATTAGTCGTCAATGTTTGCGGTGGTGCACTGGTAGTCTAGTGTTTTGGGGATTCGTAATGAAGATGGATGGTGATGAGAAATATATAGTTACAAGAGCGAACCCGAAGAGTTCATGGAGAGGAGAGGAAAAAGCTCCCACAGGCTTGCCAAGGAAATTTATTAATTAGGTGTTAAATATATAGTTATGGTAGCGAAGACCAATTAGGGAATTAATCCGAACGAGCAAATGCTCTTTGAATACTGACCTATTTAATCGTTAGAGCATCTAGCATAAAACAATAAATTTAATTATTTAACAGTTCATGTTGAAATCCATAGAGTTTGGTAAAATCTTAATTTATGCTTGCTGTGCATATGCATGTATAAATATCTTACTTGTATACAAATGATCTAATTAATTTATTTGATGCATTTCATAGTGCTAAAGTTAAACGTCACTTTGATACGTCCAAGTGGTTAACTATTTCACAAGATTACAAGCTGGTTGATATTTTAATGAAGCTGCTAAAGGAGATTGGATCAGAGAGACAGAATGACGGAGAAGAGTATTTAATTAGAGAGCTTAACAAATGCATGCGAGAGAAAAAATATCTGGTTGTATTAGATGATGTTTGGTCAAGCAATAATATCTGGACTCGACTTCAGGCTACTCTTCCTAATGCTAATAACGGGAGTCGAGTGTTAATCACTACCAGGTTTGCTCACATTTTTTCTATTATAATATAGTGTAAACATTAATAATTAATGATGGGATGACTTCACAATTTTTTTATTTTGACAATATTAATAATCATCAACATTAAAATTATAATTTAAAACCTAACATTAAAGACATGATCTATATTATCCACATATAATACTTCTCAAAAATTAAATATATCTTTTATGGTCCTTGATATAATCTTCACAATTGTTAAGGTCCCAAATCAACAGTTCTTGATGCATCTTCAAACAATATTAAAATTACATAAAATCCGATTGTTAGACTATATATATATCCAATAATTTTTCTACAAATTTTTGTTTAAATTTTAAATTTGGTTTGATTTTTGTTAACAAAAAAACTATTTTAAGATTATCAAAATTACCATCGATCGTCAAGTGATTCCTTCTAGTAAAATTTGCTTCTTATGTTTTGCATAACTAATTATTTCAGGTTCATTGAGATCGTTGAAGTGGCCGATATTATATCTAAGCCATATCAGATAATACCCTTAAATGAAGAAGAAAGCAAACAACTATTTCTGAAGAAGGTTTTTCTTAATAAATTTGCAAATGAATGTCCCAATGATTTACTTCCTCTAGCAACTGAATTTAACAAAAAATGTCGAGGATGGCCTCTACCATTGGTGGTGCTAGCTTGGCGGAATTTTATCAAGAAAAAATCCCGATCACATTACATGGAATGATGTCTTGCAAAAATTAGATTGGCAGACTGATGGTAGCATCTTCATGAGTGTTATATCCACCAGTTATGAGGATCTACCAACAGCTCTGAAACCATGCTTCATGTACTTTGGTGTTTTTCCTGAGGACTATCAAATCAAAGCAACAACTCTAATTCAATTATGGATGGCAGAAGGATTCATCCTACAAGAGGGGACAAAAGTACTAGAGGACATTGCGCACGACTATTTGGAAGAACTTGTGCACAGGTATTTTACATTTATTTTCATTAAATTATCTTGTTAATTGCCATTACATATATTTTTCCAATTTATATTTAATAGAAATGGTTGGTTATTTATTCTAAACATCAACTCCACATTATGATATTGGGAGTTAAATTATGTTAAACAATTTTCATGTCTATCTCTATATATACTTTTACTTTTAGTAAATTATAAGTTTTTGACATCAAATTTAAGAATTATCTATGTCAAAATCTTGATGGGGATTCCGCTCTCTTCCAATTGCATCAAAGCAGCACCCACCATGCTATGTCTAGAATGTAACACTTTGCTAGGTGCCAGTCCTATTTTGAAGTAACCACCAATTACAACAAAACAATTTCAAATCCATGCTACTGCAATTCAAACCCAAATTGCAAGATGCCAACCCCAGTTTAATTATCTTGTTGACTCAGATACAAAAATTAATATCATCAGTATTGAAAATTAAAGTGGTATGGTTGGAGCATGCTTATTTTTCAAACATGTTCACCTCTCTATTTTTTTTAAATTTTGCCAACCGCTCTTAAACCTCTTCTCTATATCTGAGACAAGTACAAACCATCCTAGCTCTAGAGTTTTTTCCAAACGGCCTTACCTAGAAGTTATTTATACAATGGTTCCCATGTTAAAAGAATTTCTATTACCCTTTTATTATATTAAAATACTATTTCAATGTACCTAATCGCAACAAAAGTATTATATATATATTAGTCATGTGAATAATGTTAAATAAAATAAATATTTGGCGTGACAGTATATTTCATGATATTATCACTACTCAATTTATTTCTCTCCGTGGAGTTTGTTTTTCTAAAACGAGATTCCACATGTTACTAATGATTTCTATTTCCTTTCGTTTTAATATTTTCAGCTTTTCCTTGTTCTCTAAGTTTAATTCATTTTCCAATTGCTTTCCATATGACTCATATCCAATTTCAGTCATGTGTGATTATTTTTTTTTCTCGTAATGCTTTATCCTAACTAGGGTTGCACAAAAAATTCGTAGTTTGTAATTCGATTCGAGTTTGATTCGGAAAAGTTCAAAAAAAATTCGATTCGAAATCAATTCAAAAGACTTCTTGATTTTTTTTTTCAATACTATAAAATTTATTAATCTATATTTTCAAGAAACTTACAATTACATGTTTTCTTATTTAATCATTCTAAAGTATTTGTAGAGTATTAATTTTAAAATTACAAAAGTTCGTAATATACTTGTAAATCCATATTTCCACGTTTAGATGCATTGTACTTGAAGTTAGACAAAAAAATTCATGTGTTCGAAAATTGGGATCTTAAAGAACCATCCCATTTGAAATATAAAATCATAGATCATAGATCCATGCATGATTTTGAAACTCGGAATCAAAATTGGAATCGGATACTTGATTCTGAAATTTGAATCGGTTGAATTGGCCATAATCGGAAGAATTGGATTGGGAAGTCGGATTTTTTGGCAGAAGCTTGTTTTGTACCCAAAATATAGGAAACAAATTGGTAAAATATAATTTATAAGAAAACTATGTTAAGACAAAAGACTATTCTCAAATAATCCACTATTTATATAATATAATAGAAGTATTATCAATAGAGAACACTTTTTATGCAAGCTAGTTATAATTTATGTATAGAAAAGCAAGATTACATTGGCAGCATAAATTTAGTGCAGAAATATCTTGACACGATATGTTTGCATAATTTAAATTTTTTTTTGTGATTTGAAATCATAGATTAAAAATTGCCACAAAAGAAAAAACGGAAAATAACCAAAAGTCGGCTTGACTCGGGCTTTACTAGGCCTGACTCGGCTTGAAAATGGGATAACTCGGCCGAGTCAAATAATGTTCACCCGAGTTATGTTGAAAAAATTGTATGAGTGCAAGACTCGGTTGAAACTCGTGCAGTAATGGAATGGCCTAGGCCAAAGACCCTACATGATGTTCGAAGCTTCCATGGCTTGGCATCTTTTTATCGCAGGTTTGTTAAAAATTTTAGCACTGTGATTGCTCCTATCACTGAGTGCCTCAAGGGCAGGGATTTCAAGTGGTCCGATGAGGCAGAGGCAAGCTTCCAACTAGTTAAACAAAAGATGACAGAGGCACCAGTTTTGGCACTTCCCGACTTTGAAAAGGTATTTGAACTAAACTGTGATGCATTAGGAGTTGGTATTGGTGGTGTTTTGAGTCAGGAGAGCCGTCCGGTAGCATTTTTTAGCGAAAAGCTGCCGGGATCAAAAAAGAATTACTCCACCTATGATCTAGAGTTCTATGCTATTGTGCAGTCCCTAAAACATTGGCGTCACTATTTGGTGCAGCGAGAGTTTATTCTCTTCACTGACCATGAGGCCTTGAAGTACATAAACAACCAACACAAACTAAACAGGCAACATGCCAAATGGGTGGCATATTTGTAGGAGTTCACATTTACATTGAGGCACCAAGCAGGTAGTCAAAACCGTGTTGCTGATGCCTTGAGTCGTCGCACAACACTTTTGACCACCATGAGCACCCGAATCACCGGGTTTGAGGCATTCCCTGACATGTATCCAGCTGATCCTTCATTTGGAGAAATATTTCAGCAGGTAACCAATGGTAAGCGACATGATTTTATTATCCATAATGGCTACTTATTTCGTGGGTTTCAGCTGTGTATTCCAGATTGTTCGTTGAGGCAGCAAATACTTAGCGAGTTACATGGTGAAGGTCATTTTGGACGAGATAAAACTTTGTCCTTGTTATCTTCTTATTATTATTGGCCAAAGTTGACCAGTGACGTATCCAAGTACGTTGAGCGTTGCCATGTGTGCCAGCGGTCTAAGGGAGTCCTTACTAACGCAGGCCTCTATACTCCTTTACCTGTCCCTGAAGGCCCTTGGCATGATGTCAGCATGGATTTTGTGCTGGGTTTACCTTGCACCCAACAAGCCGTTGACTCCATTCTAGTAGTGGTTGATCGGTTTTCCAAGATGGCGCATTTTATTGCATGTAGAAAGACGATGGATGCAGCCCAAATTGCACACCTCTATTTCAAAGAGATTGTCCGTTTGCATGGTGTTCCTCAATCAGTTACATCAGATCGTGACACAAAATTTGTTAGTAATTTCTGGAGGAGTTTATGGGGAAAGTTGGGAACACAACTGAATTTTAGCAGTGCCTATCATCCCCAGACAGACAGCCAAACTGAAGTGATGAACCGGAGTTTGGGCAATCTTTTGTGTTGTTTAGCAAGGACTAAACCCAAGCAGTGGGATTTGGCATTACCTCAAGCCGAATTCGCATACAATCGATCGAAGAACAGAACCACAGGGTTGAGTCCATTTGAGGTTGTTTATGGTAAGAATCCGTTAGGAGTGCTGGATTTGGCTCCTATTCCGCGAGTCGGTCGACTGAACCCAAAAGCAGATGAGATGACCAAGCATCTTCAGAGCATACATGAGCAAGTAAAACTGACCATTCAGCAAAACAATGCCAAGTATAAGGCACGAGCAGACCATCATCGTCGTCAGGTGCTGTTCGAAGTTGATGATTTGGTGTGGGCCGTGATGACTCGTGATCGTTTTCCTGCCGGGGGTTATTACAAACTCAAGGAGCGGAAGATTGGACCCTGTGAGATACTACAAAAGATCAATGATAATGCCTACAGGTTGCGTCTTCCAAGTCATTTGAACACCTCTGATGTGTTTAATGTGAAACACCTGAGCCCTTTCTTTCGAGAGCCCATTCAAGCTGATACGAACTCGAGGGCGAGTTCTTTTCAACCCGGAGACTGATGCAGGAGCACCTGAATTAGAAGCTTAATTTCAGCAAGCAAATCAGCAAAATATTTACTTACTTTAAATCTTCTGGTTATATTTTCTATTTAGATTTTATTCCTGAATTTTTGCCTCTGGTCAGCAGCCCCTGCTGTCTAATTTCTTCTTTAGTAATTTTAATTATTTCTATAATATTTTGCCAAACATTAGCAACTTTTCTATTTTATTTTCTGCATTGAGTAGTAGCTATATTACCCGGCTTGTGGGTAAATGGAGTAGCATATTTTTTTTCCAGAAATTATTTATGTTATAAAAAATTAAGGAGAGGCATTTCTCCCATTTATTTTGGTGCTCTCTCTGTTTATTTCTCTAAAGATTACTGGTATTACACGCCTATAGAACAATCTTCTGTTCTGCACGGCGTCACAATCTCATTCGTTGTACGAACACTACAGACATTCCTATCAGGGGCAGAACCAGGATTTGACTATATGGGGGGCTAAAATATAGTGACAAATCAAAAGTTCAAGTTCGGTTCGGAGGAGTCAAAAATTCATGATTCGGTATAACAAGTAAGCAAAAAAAAAAATTTCCAGAAAATAATTCATGATTCGTCT
The DNA here is from genome assembly GCA_024447775.1 of Carex cristatella. Taxonomy (NCBI): domain Eukaryota; kingdom Viridiplantae; phylum Streptophyta; class Magnoliopsida; order Poales; family Cyperaceae; genus Carex; species Carex cristatella. The sequence continues at coordinate 630,248 of JAJHPF010000002.1, forward strand.
CCTATACTACTTAATTTTTTTTTTGGTGTTTTTTCTCGTTTTTATTGCAAATAATTTGCCGATTTGAGTTTTATATGTGTTTCATTCATGAACAAAATGTGTTATACGTTTTGTTCACGAATAAACTCTCTAGAGAATTATGTGACTATAGGCTAAACAACATCTTTTATGAACAAAAAATATTTCATCAGACAATCCGATGCATAACTATCTTACTAAACCCTCTAGCCTCTAGTACAACTTTTTTTTTTGGAAATATTTCTTTTCCTTTTTCACTGCACACACATGGAGCACCGAGCATGGAAAAATTAAGTAGTATAGGAGACGCTTCAATACCCTGTATGTTTCTAATTTAGAATTTTTTATTTGTCGTTTCCTATTTAAAATTGACTGGGGTGGAGGCAGTGTATATAAGATTATAAACAAAGCATATCTAATTTTGTAAAGGACTTATTTTTGTCCTCTTCCACAGCACTAAACGGAAGGCCCATGGCCCAAATAGAAATTGTATAGTTTTATTTTTAAAAATTTACATTGAAGCCCTTTACTTTGATTATTATTATTGGAGAACTTTTACTTATAAAACAAACAATATAATATGATCTCTATACTATTAGTAATAAAATAATTCAAAGTTGGGGTGGCTTAGCACCCCCTAGGTACAATGATGTTCCACCCCGATTCCTACTCTTCTCTAAGTCTCAACCTCATTTGATTCGTTATAGGAATGCTACAAACATTCCTCTCAACTTCTTACGGACATGTAGTTAGTGCCCTATTGCCTTCGGATCGGTATCCTCCTAGGTACCTTAGACGAACTCCCTCACTTTACAGTTTAAGATCAAATCTCAGCCGCTTTGGGATTCATAGAGGAGGGGAGCAATATTATTGGGCTTTGAGATTCGTGCCAAGGTGCCAAGTAAAAAGAACAGTCTGAATGGACTAATTGTAAAAAAAATTCCTTGTGCAGTAATTAATGGAGAGGATATGAAGTCTTTGCCATCAATAGATTTTTTAAGTTAATTTCTTTAATGGGTCCTGCCAAATTAACCACAAGCTGGGCCTTTTTGGGCTAAAATGGACCAAGTGAGGTTCTTACTGAGCCATTAGTGGACCAAAATGTATGTTATTATATACCTCAATGGTACCACCAATTTTGAATTGGCAATTCGGATCGTTCGCATCAGTAGATATTTCACATTATATTGGGCTTTAAATATATAGCTCTTAGCCTGACGCCTACAAAACTTAAAAATAAATTTTAAGGGAAACAAACTTTTTGCATGTCCCACAAAGAAAAGGAATTACTGATACCGACAAAATTAAAATATTTTCCATTTTATCTTCTTGTTCTTATCCATGGTGTAGGGTGGGGCAATTTAGGAAGTGAAGATTATATTAATTAAGGTCAGTAAAACATGAATTAGTCTTTGGTCTAATGACAAAGATATATGGTCTTTCAAAATCTAGATGGAAAAAAAAATTTGTTATAATAATAAAGATATTAAATAATTGGGTGGCTTGTTCTCCAACTTTACTCAACAAAAAGGTCAATAAAACCGAATTTTCAAAGGTGACATGTATTGCAATTGTCAATTGATTTTTCAAGCCATAGTGAATCTGACAACTAAAAGTTTTTGAGTCCATGTTGAGTTTTCTCTGAAGAAAAAGGGGTTGATATTAAAATATCCGTTTGTGATCACATTTTTTATTTTTTAAGCAAAAAATATTTTCCATCCTGTTATTCATTTGTAAATTATTAAATGATACAGAGGTATCGTTGTATTACTTATAATTCTAGTGAGGGTATTCTTCTGAAAAGTCTTATTTTTGGAAATAAAAAACTCATACCTAATTTTATTTTTGGTTTCCTCTCATTTGATTTTTTCGAGCCTGTTGGGATGATTCGAGAGAACCGGATGACAAAAGTGCATACCCAAACTAAAATTCGGAATTTAAAAGTGAGTAATTTTTTTTTAAAAAAAAATAAGCAATCAATCCTATTTCTGATTTTGTTTTTAATAATGATTTATAAAAAAAAATCGCTTCAAGCAGACATCAGTACAAAAAAAGAATATGTGATAAATCTGGAATCACTTTAGATGCGTTTGGATGGGTCAAGAATAGTCACTAATTCGGATTAGCTCTATTCGGAACTACCATTCTATGTTTGGGTGTGTTTGAATTAGCGAATAGTCAGTATTCTTTGTTTATTTTTTGTAGATTTTCTCACTATTCTACTATTCTACAAAATATTGGATTAGTTACTATTCTTGCTCCATTTCTCACTATCGGGAATAATCAAATATAATTGGAAATAATCAGTGATAGTTTGATAATAACTCACCATTGATCGACCAATTAATTGGCCTAAACAAACCATTTTTACAACACTGGTAATCGTCTCACATTCTGTCCATAGTCTTTCCAATTTTAATCCAATTTGCACCAGCTTAATTTCCTAATTTAGTCTTTCCATAGACCATAGTCTTACGGTCAAACTAATCGTACTAGAAGTCTAGAAAGCGACCTTAGGAAAAAAAAAATTAGCATTTGGAAATTTCTATCGCCTCTTTTGACTTTTGAACTACTTTAATTGTTCGTTTATAACCTTTTATTTTAATTAATATGCGGTGGGAACATACTCAATGTCACGAATTTCAAGAAAATTATAAAGTTTAGTCATATGAACATTATACTGTCTAAATTAATATTTACACAAGAACAAGTACATAACCAGAAATGTGTCCCCCATTTCTGAGACGTCTCTATTGGTCAATTGTTAAGACTTTATGTACGCTGAATTGTACCAGAAACTATCTCTCACATGAATAAATAACATCCGCTCACACTATTATTCTCATATCCACAACAAACTTGCTGGCAAAGAAATAATTTGTTTCTCTAGCTATATATGCTCATGATTAAAAACATAGCTGTGGCTTTTCTCCTCCTCTTAAAAATCACATTCTCAGTTAGCCAAGAAGTGGAATTTACATTCAATGGATTCACTGGCACAAATCTTACCCTAGACGGTATAGCTTACATCGAGTCTAATGGCCTTTTGAAGTTAACTAATGACACTTATCGAATGAAGTACGGTCATGCTTTCCATCCCTCTCCAATTCGCTTTGGCAGGACCACCTCTTCCTTCTCAACTACATTTGTTTTCGCAATTATTTCGGAGGTCCTTGACCACAAGGGTGATGGGATTGCTTTCTTCATCTCCCCCTCGAAGAATCTCTCCACCGCCATGCCAAAACAATACCTGGGCCTCCTCAATGATCAAAACGATGGCAATCCCACCAATCATATTTTTGCTGTTGAGCTTGACACTCATAAAAATTCTGAGTGCAACGATATAAATGATAACCATGTTGGCATTGATATAAATAGTTTAAAGTCAAACAAATCTGCTTATGCTGGCTATTATGCCGACAATTCAGGTCCTTTTCAAAATTTGAGCCTTTCCAGTAGTAAAGAGATGCAAGTATGGGTTGAATACGAGAGCCAAGAGACACAAATCACTGTTGCCTTATCTCCCATTGGAAAGTCTAAGCCAAAAAAACCTCTACTCTCTTATAAATTCAATCTCTCAACTATTTTGAACGATTCTATGTACGTTGGTTTTTCTTCTTCCATTTGTCGTTTGCATAGCTCTCATTACATTCTTGGATGGAGCTTCAAACTAAATGGAACAGCACCATCAATCGACCTATCAAAGTTACCAAAGCTCCCAAGTACAACCTCCAAAGGCCGATCAAAAGTCTTAGACATAGTGATACCTTGCGCTTCAGCGGCCTTTGTTCTTATTTTAATCGCTTTTCTTTTCCTCTATGTGAAGAAGCGGTTTAAGTATGCAGAAGTGATTGAAGATTGGGAAGTTGAGTTTGGTCCCCATCGGTTCTCATACAAAGATTTGTACCGAGCAACCAATGGGTTTAAAGAAAAAGAGTTGCTTGGAAGTGGTGGATTTGGGAGGGTTTATAGGGGGGTTTTACCTGTGTCCAAAATGGAAGTCGCAGTCAAACAAGTCACACACGAATCCAACCAAGGTATCAAGCAATTTATTGCAGAGATTGTGACTATTGGCCGGCTCCGGCACAGAAACCTTGTTCAATTATTGGGTTATTGCAGGAAGAAAGGAGAACTCCTTTTGGTATATGAGTACATGCCAAATGGGAGTCTTGACCAGTATTTGCATGGTCAAGAAAAGCCGACACTTAATTGGATCCAACGATTAAAAATTATTAAAGGAGTAGCATCAGGTCTTTTATACCTCCACGAGGATTGGGAGCAAGTCGTCATCCACCGAGACGTTAAGGCAAGCAATGTTTTATTAGACTGTGATTTAAATGCTAGATTAGGTGACTTTGGCCTTGCAAGACTATACGACCGTGGTACCGACCCTCAAACCACCCATGTGGCAGGTACAATGGGTTATATTGCCCCAGAGCTTGCGAGAACTGGCAAGGCAACTCCTCTTACTGATGTGTTTGCCTTTGGTGCATTCCTGTTAGAGGTTGTTTGCAGTAAGAGACCATTAGTGGCTGATACACAAGGGGAGGGAACAATTCTAGTCGATCTAGTGTTAGAACACTGGAAATTTGGATCGTTAGCAGATATTGTGGATCCGAGATTAGACAAATGTTATACAGTAGAGGAGGTAGATATGGTGCTAAAACTAGGTTTGCTTTGCTCACATCCACTACCTAGTGTTAGGCCGAGCATGCGACAAGCTGTGCAATATTTGGAAGGCGATGCACCCCTACCAGACTTATCAGTAATAAATATGAACTTTCGCACGCTTACAATGCTTCAGAATGAAGGATTTGATTCTTATGTTATGTCACATCCCTCTACAATATCAGTGACATCTTTCTCTAGTTTATCTGGTGGTAGATGATAGAACAGACTCTTTAATGGATTTTTATTTGTTTTCTAATTTTTATTTGTCTGATAATATTGTGTAAGGACTCCGGGTCATTCTAGCATATCCCAAGTTGTTTTGGACCAAAGGTTTTGTTGTTGTTGTTGATAATATCATGTAATCATATATATGTTATATTTCTTTATTTCCTCTTTGGCAAGGTTATGATTCCTCTGTCCAGATTTGATAGTTCGAGTTTACCAAGTTTGTATTAGTTTGCCAAGTTCATATTTGATGATTCCATTTTACTAAGTTCTGGTATAATATAATGCATGGTTCTGAAACTCGGAAATGGAATCGGAATCGGGGTCTTGACCGTGGAATCAAAATCGGATTAATCAGCCGGAATCGGACGAGTATACTCAGAAACTCGGATTTTTTTTTACAGAAAGCTTGATTTGTAGCCAAAAGTTCCAAAACATATGAAACAATTGGTAAAATAATATTTGTAATAAAACTATGTTAAGACAAAATATTACACTCAATTAATTCACTAATTATATAATGTAATACATGCATTAAAAATTAAGCACACTTTTTATTATCAGAAGCTATGTCAAGCTGGCTTGATAATCTCATTGTTCTCTGTATTAAAATACAAATGGGGATATTGTTATACAAAACCAAAAAATAAGACATTAATGAAGAATTGTTGTAAGAATCAAATGAAGAATTATTAATATCCTCATATTCAACATGTGGATTGTATGTGTTAAAAGAATTGTAGTCTAATTGTACTACATATGCATAAATTATAGTCTTGTGCACAAATTATAGCCCTATGCACAAAAGAAAAAAACAAATTATAGCCCTATGCACAAATTAATGTACTGCTTAGTCATATGTATGTTTTCTCAAATATGTTGTCTAAAATATACTGTCAAATATGCATTCCTAACACTTTTTTCGTTCATTCTTGTATTATCTAAATAGGGCATAACCCCTGCCAAAACGTGCAATATATAAAAACTATTGGAAAAAAATTTTTTAATTGAAAAAATACTAGACTCGGTCAAACTCAGCCAGAACTCGGTCAAACTTGATCTGACTCGGACTTAGCCTAACTCGGCCGAGTCAGACACTGTTCATCCGAGTTTTGCTGAAAAATTGCACAGGCGAGTAACTCGGGTATAACTCGGACCGGACCGGGCCAATTCCGAGTTGACTCGGCCGAGTTTCAGAACCATGATATAATGTATAGACGCATTGCTCATATTTTTATTAGTTTGTACAGTTTGCAACTACATTTGGGGCTAGAACATATTCTAATTAGAAATATTTTTTATGTACAAATTTTTATGTTTATTTGTTTGGTGCTTGCAATTTACTTTTGGTTTTTATGATATGACTTATATATTAGCTTATACTAATATACATATTTCAAAAAGAAGAGGGATTATTGGACAATAATGGACTTTGAATCCTCTTCCTTCGTTTTGAGTCTACCGTGCTTCGTTTGATCCTCTATATATACTTTGAATCCTACCTACATAAAGAGAGATTGAGAGATTATTGAACTGATGGTCACTAAACTCTAAAAGAGAGAGATGAGTGAAGGGAGAAGTGTGAGGAGAGATAAATAGGGAGAAGAAAGAAATTTATTTGATTAGATCGGGGGGGATGTGCTAATTAAAGATATAAAAGTCGAAAAGGTGCAAAAATCATGTATGTACTATCGGTACCGGATAACAATCGATAGAATATACAACTATATATATTACAACACAATAACCGATAGAATAATTGAACTTCTTATTTAATATTGGTTCTTGGGGAATAATGCTCCGAACCGATACAATAAAATAATTAAAGATATCAGAAGTCAAAAAGGCTAACAGATAGGGGAGAATTTTTTTTGTTTTGTTTGAAGAAAATGGAAGAAATTTATTTGATTAGATAAGGGAGCATGTGAAAATTAAAGACATGGAAGTCGAAAAGGCACAAAAATTACACTAGATATGTAGCTTCTTTTCTTGGTTGCAATTACAAAACCGATAGAAGAAGGTATGTATTTGTTTAATTTGCATTGTTTAATTTTTGCAACATGTTTTACAACATACAAAATATAAAGTAGGCTTCACCACAACCATCACAAAATAAAGCTAATTTACAAATTCATATATATATATATATATATATATATATATAGATGGACTATGGTACTCTATGGAATAAAACGCCTCGGTACTCTACGCTATATCTTTATTTTAAAAATTCAAACACCCGATCCAAACCGTTGAACATGTTCTTCATATTGAAATATGCTTGGAGACTAAATTTTACATTTTTTGGAATTTTTTTTGCTATTTATTAAGCCACTTTGAAAATCTCAGATCTGCTATGAACAGTAAAAAAACAGTAAAAATTTCTGGACCATCGGATCTGAGATTTTCAAAATGGCTTAATAAATAGCAAAAAATTCCAAAAAATATAAAATTTGGTCTCCAAGCACATTTCAATATGAAAAACATGTTCAACGGTTTAGATTGGGTGTTTGAATTTTTAAAATGAAGATATAGTGCCGTAGAGCACCGAGCCATGGTCTCTATAGAGCACCATAGCCCAACTCTATATAAATATGTAATAAAGAGAGGAACACTAAATATAAACAAAACACATTAACAATTGCTTTGAGCAAAGGATCGTCTTGAGATAATTCTCCAGTGCACCATACATACAATGAACGATTATACCATGAATCTTAATCTCATTATAACTAGAGGACTTCATCACCAACTTCAAAAGAGGGTGATTTTTCAGACGAAGAAACCCAAAATGTTGCTCTTCACCTACAAAGTGCAAACTATGTATCAATCGTTGTAATGTGTCATCAACCTTCCAGATATATTGACCTCAACCGTATGATATTAGTAGTAGTACTATTTGGAAAAGACTTGCAAATTTTTCTTGTTGTCATATTGTAAGGTTCTTCAAGTTTCATGAACTCCTAATAATCCATTTTATCAATACATGAAGACATACAAAGAGATAAAACAATGACATTTTCCAGCTTCTGAAATAAGATTGTTCTAGAAGAGAGAGAGAGAGAGGAGTGAAATTTAATTTCATTAGACAGCAGGCAATGTAAAATTTAAAAACCTGCAGTATAGAGGCATGAAAAGTCACTATATTCTATCAGTTCAAAACACAACCAAAGTAGAAGTCTGTCTTACGTATATCGGTTCTAATAATAAACTGATATTTGAACATCACCAGATTATTCTATCGGTTATTATAACAATACTGATTAAATAAGTTAAATCTCTGCTATCGGTACACAATAAAAAACTGATAGACGAAAGTGGGGTATCTATCTCTACTATTTGTTACTTAGGTCACAACTGATACAAGAGTTTTCCCCAGTGTCCCGTAACAGACATCAGTACTAAAAAATTGGGATAGATATTGAATCAATTAAAGCAATTCATACTGTCAAGTCAACAAAGTTAAGGAGGTTAGAGCGTTCACGTCACGTGGACCTGTTCAATCATCTCTTTAGTCTTTCAATAGTCTTATGGTCAAATTAATCATAATAGAAAGCGACCATAGGAAAAAAAATTAGCATTTGGAAATTTCCATCGCCTCTTTTGACTTTTGACCTACTTTGATTGTTCGTATATAACCTTTAATTTTAATTTTTGTTAATATATATATAGGTCATACTACTTAGGAAAAGAATTAGCATTAATTTGAAATTTCTTTAATTTCCTTGCTTGGTACTATATATGTAGGTCAGTCTGTATTATTATATTTTCATTTTCAAATTGCATATAATCCATATATATAATCTCTTTAATTTTATATTTTCTAAAAATAATTTACTATTTCTTTTAGATAAGTAAGAAATTACCTGATCTAAAGATTACAAACCATGTGAAAGTAGTAATTGTCTACCTATCTAAACAAATTCTAAAAAATATATATATAATTTGGTGTACTACAAGTAAAATTTACATGGAGATATATTAAGCAATTCAGATTAACTGTTTCAAACTTAAAATCAGAGAAATGGATTCATAGCACAAACTGATTTGCATATAATTAATAAAGTATCATAATCTCACTCAATAATTGGCCATTCATGACAAATTTCATTAGTGCTCTTGCAGAGTAGAAAGTATTATGTTGTAATGTTTTGAGTCTGAATTTTCATGAGCCAAATAACATAACTCAATGTTACGAATTTCAAGCAAATTATGAAGTTTAGTCATATGTATATATTAGTGTCAATATTAATATTTAGACAGTACAAGTACTTGACCAGAAATTTGTCCTCCAGTTGTGAGATGGCTCTGCTTGGTGCCTTAATTATCTCTCACATGAATAAATAATGTCCGCTCACTTTATCCTCTTAAATCCACAACAACTTGCTGGCAAAGAAATAATTTTTTTCTTTAACCATGCTCATGATTAAAAACTTTGCTTTGGCTTTTCTCCTCTTAAAAATCACATTCTCAGTTAGCCAAGAAGTCGAATTTACATTCAATGGATTCACCGGCGCAAATTTAACACTAGACGGTGTAGCATACATCGAGTCGAATGGACTTTTGAGGTTAACAAATGACACATATGTGCAAGGTCATGCCTTCCACCCCTCTTCAATTCACTTCAGCTGTACCACCTCTTCCTTCTCAACCACATTTGTTTTCACAATTATTTCGGAGTCCCTTGATGTCAGCAGCGATGGGATTGCCTTCTTCATCTCCCCCTCAAAGAATCTCTCGACTGCCTTGCCAAAACAATACTTGGGCCTCCTCAATGATAAAAACAATGGAAATTTCACCAATCATATTTTTGCGATTGGAGCTTGACACTTTTTATAACTCTGAGTTCCAAGATATAAATGATAACCATGTTGGCATTGATATAAATAGTTTGAAATCAAGCAAATCTGCTTCTGCTGGCTATTATGCCAACAACTCAGGTGCTTTTCAAAATTTGAGCCTTATCAGTGGTAAAGCGATGCAAGTATGGGTTGAATACGAGAGCCAAGGGACACAAATTACTGTTGCATTATCTCCCGTTGGAAATTCTAAGCCAAGAAAATCTCTACTCTCTTATAAATTCAATCTCTCAACAGTTTTCAATGATTATATGTATGTTGGTATTTCTTCTTCAACTGGTTCATTGGATAGCACTCATTACATTCTTGGATGGAGCTTCAAACTAAATGGAACGGCACCATCCATTGACCTATCAAAGTTACCAAATCTCCCACATACAATCTCCAAAGGCCGATCAAAAATCTTATACATAGTGATACCTTGTGCTTCAGCAGCCTTTATTCTTATTTTACTTGCTTTCCTTTATGTGAAGAGGCGGTTTAAGTACACAGAAGTGATTGAAGATTGGGAAGTTGAGTTTGGTGCACATCGCTTCTCATACAAAGATTTGTACCAAGCAACTAATGGGTTTAAGGAAAAAGAGTTGCTTGGAAGTGGTGGATTTGGGAGGGTTTATAGGGGGGTTTTATGTGTGTCCAAGTTGGAAGTTGCAGTCAAGCGAGTCACACACGAAACCAATGAAGGTATTAAGCAATTTATTGCAGAGGTTGTGAGTATTGGCCGGCTCCGTCATAGAAACCTTGTTAAATTATTGGGTTATTGCCGGAGTAAAGGGGAGCTCCTTTTGGTATATGATTACATGCCAAATGGGAGTCTTGACAAGTATTTGTATGGTCTAGAAAAACCGACCCTTAATTGGATCCAACGATTTAAAATTATCAAAGGAGTAGCATCAGGCCTTTTATACCTCCACGAGGATTGGGAGCAAGTTGTCATCCACCGAGATGTTAAGGCAAGCAATGTTTTATTAGATTATGATTTAAATGGTAGATTAGGTGACTTTGGCCTTGCAAAACTATACGATCGTGGTACCGACCCTCAAACCACCCATGTGGCAGGTACAATAGGTTATATTGCCCCAGAGCTTGCAAGAACTGGTAAGGCAACACCTCTTACTGATGTGTTTGCCTTTGGTGCATTCCTGTTGGAGGTTGTTTGCAGTAAGAGACCAGTGCACCCCGGTGCACAAGGAGAGCAAAAGGTTCTAGTCAATTGGGTGTTACAAAACTGGAAATTTGGATCGTTAGCCAATATTGTGGATCCTAGATTAGGCCAATATTATACAGTAGAGGAGGTAGATATGGTGCTAAAACTAGGTTTGCTTTGCTCACATCCACTACCTAGTGCCAGGCCAAGCATGCGACAAGCTGTGCAGTATTTGGAAGGCGATTTACCCCTCCCAGACTTGTCTGCAATATATATGAACTTTAGCACGCTTGCAATGCTTCAGAATGAAGGATTTGATTCTTATGTTATGTCAAACCCCTCTAGAATGACATCCTTCTCTGGTTTATCTGGTGGTAGATGATAAAATGGGTTCTTTCTTTTATAATTTTCTTGTTCCTTTATGATATTTGTACTTCTTTTGTAGATGATCTTGTAATTTTGATGGTTGCATTTGTCAGCCCACTTACTGATTTGAAGAATTGGGTATTGATCTGTATTAAATAAGCACTTTAATGGCTAATGCTGAGGATACAGAGTAAAACACTTGATGCTCCGGTCTAAATTTTCTGAAACTAGTTATTTTTGTCAGACGGAGGACCGTAAAATATTTGCACTTAAAATTTTGGAAATATTCTTTGGATCCAATTAGTTAATCTTATTTCCTTTTATTCTTATACTTTCTCTTACATTATACAAAGGGGAGTGCTATTTTCATCTCAACAATTGTAATATTGAGGCCTGAGAAAAAAATTTCTTCCTAAATACCTACTTTATCCTTAACTCCTCTCTCTTACATCTATCTCATTAATTGAAAAGGTGAATAAAAGAAATGGTTAATAATTAAGGAAGTTACACGGTTCCTTCAATTGATATTTTTTTTGAGTGAAATCCTTTCCTTTCCTTAATTTTTTTTTTTTGCGAATGAAATTATTTTGCTGATCTCAGTTAATATTGATCTCAAAATATCTATCTCTTGGAGAATGAAATCCTTTCTTTTTATTTTCTTGTATTAATTATCTTTCTTTTGTTTTCCTTGTTGTCATTGTATTATATTTTTTTTTTCTTAAAGAGATAGATACTAACTTAGTTTTAAATGTTTGATATGTTAATGCTAAGAATTAATTTTTCTTTTTTCTTAAAGAGGTAGATATTAACTGATATATTACTTGTATTTTTTGGTCGCATATAATTGATATGTGATCTTTCTGAGGAAGTAATCAAAAGATGTAGAGAAGATGTAGCTTGTTCAGATAACGATGAAGTCGCATGATCGTTGATGCAGTTGGTTCAAGGAACTTTAAATTTATTTTATTTTTTATGTGTAGAAAGAATGTTATCAATTTTGGGTTCGTACATTTTGATGAACAATATGATACCAAGACATTATTAATGACTATTGTTTTGTTAACATATGTGTTTTGTAACCAACAAATTTATTGTAAAAAATAATAGGTCTAAATGAATGAAAAAAATAATTAAGCTTGGCATATGCATAATTATGTACTTCCTTTTTACAAAGAAAAAAAATAGAAGTAAAAAAACCAATAACTTCAAATGGTAGTTAAACTTGTCCTTTTTCATAAAAAGTAAAAGTTAATTGGCTTTTTGTAAAATTGGTTGTTCCTGGCTTCTAGCTTTCTCTGTTAGATTGGACTGGAGTATTAAATTCCTGGCAATCACTTTGAGTTGACTCCTAGTCCTTGTCTTTGAATTGACTACTATTTCTAGTCTTTGGTTCACTTTAGAATTGACTACTAGTCCTAGTCTTTGGATCACTTTAGGATCAAGTACTAATTTTCTTTGATGACATTAGACTGATGACTATAGAATTGAGGTAGTTGCAGTCCCACCTAACAATTGAAAATAAATATAATGTAGTAATTATTTCACTATTACTATTTTGATAAGAAAGTCAGTACTAATTTTCTTGATGACCTTAGATTGATAACTATAGAATTGAGGTAGTTGTAGTCCCACATAACAATTGAAATTAAGTTAATGTACTAATATTTTCACTATTACAATTTTCATAAGAAAGTCGATACTAATTTTCTTGATGACCTTAGACTGATGACCTTTTCTTTTATAACAAAGTTGTAGCTTTCATTGCATTAAGAAAAAGAATTCAGTTTTGTTCAGAGTTGCATAACATATTAATAATTAAACTTGGCATATGCATACAATGTACTTATTTTTTACAAAAGAAAAAAAATATAAGCTAAAAAACCAACAGCTTTCAATGGTAGATAAACATGTCCTTTATGAAAAAACGAAAGTTAATTGGCCTTTTGTAAAGTGGTCTCTGTAGCTTTGTCTGTTAGATTGGACTGTAGTATTAAATTGCGCATGCATCGACAATGATGCGTTAAACTGGTGTATTGCAGCCGTACTGTGCTGTGTTTTAGCGTATAGTGTTTATCAGGGGATGTCTAATTTTTCTATACCATAAACTTCTCATATTTTGTGTTTTTGTGTTGATTTTTAATTTTTGATTATTTAAAAAATAGAGACCATTTTGAAAAGAAAAAAAAATCTTCACCAATCATTCTCTTAGATGTCACGTCTTGAAAAGATACATCTTTTGATGAAAATATAATCCCATAATTTATTTCTTTTGAAAGTTTTTCTATTGATGATAAATTGGAAGAGCAATTTTTTTATAAATAAAACATTTTAATTTCTGTTAAGAAAAGTTTGATTGAGCCCTATGAACAAATTTTCATTTTTTTCCACCGCTTACAACATATACAAATAATTGACCTTTGATCGTTTGGTAATCATGTAATATGTTATTATTTCCAATTATATGCACCGGAGTCTAAAATTAAATCTAAATTTTTTTTAGTACCCCCTGATTTAAATTTCCTAATTTTTTTTTTTTGTGCTTTATTGTACTATCATTGGGTTCGTATTGGACTTGGTTTATAACAACTCTTTTATTTAGAATGGCGTATTTGTTCTGTTATGGACTTAGCCCTTGTTGACTGGTTTGGGCTTCTATTAATTTCAGTTTAGGCTTAACCCGTTCTAGTGCATATTGAATTTCAGAAACACCTGAATTGGGCCCTCTATTCACTTAGTTTTGGTACCTAATGGATTATAGCCGAACACATAATTTATCATATCAAGATGCATACACTTACACGACATAGTCCTGCTATGTGTATTTACCAAATTTACACACAGAAAATGGATATTGTACTCTTTTAAAATTACACTTTATTGCCTTAAATTACACTTCCACCATGTATTCCTTGGCTTCTAAAAAGATTAAACAACCCTCATCTTACATTTAGATAAATGTAGCAGTCCTGAACACTACACAATTATAATAGAGAGAACTGTGATTTTATTTATCAAGATAGGAAAAGGCAGACTTACATTAGCGCTTTTTGCAACAACACACAACTATTATAATGACAGCTGCAATCAGAAGCAGCACAACCACACCAGCAGCAACTGCTATAATAAGTACTGGAATTTTCTTCTCATCCTTCTCTGGAGATGGAGGTGAAGATGGAGATGGAGTTGCACCAAACCTAAGTTGATAAAATAAATTGAGAAGGCAAACAGATAACGAGTTTGGAGAGCTCATTCTCAGCTAAGTTAATTTTAAAAGAAGGCATCAAGCAAGGATTTTACTCTAGCCATTTGCAAGTAATTTTACTGCCAATAGATTGACTTTTGATAATCTGCTGATATCATTTTCTGTAACATGATTTGTTTTTAGCTTTTCCTAACTTCATTGACTTTTGAAAAGGAACAGAGATGTATGCAGATGCACAATTACACTGTGCAGTTTTAAGAGATGTAAAGGCAATATGATTAAATCCTTAGTGGGACGTTCCATATTTAAATAAAAAAGGTGTATTTCACCCTTTCTTAAATCATTATTTTTGTCTATCCTCTTCTGCACACGCAAGCCATTTGATAAAATTTCCGGTGATAATCTCATTGCAGTATTGATAATATTGGACCTAACGATGTGCATGCAGTTATCTAACTAGACCGGGATGATTATCTTTACTATTACATCAATTAGTTTTATTATATGTGTAATTATGATGACTTGTGCGCAGTTGTTGGACTTCTACTTACCATATTATGTTTAGTTCATTTCTGTAACAAGCCGTAAAAATAATGAAGGCCCACGATAACAAAAGTTGTCCGGTTATTTTAGTGTAAAGGAGAGAAAATATCTAACAAAAGTACATACCATTTTAAAACAATTAAACATACCTAAAGATTAGATTCCCGTCCTGTCTTTTACTCTGAAGACCAGGCGGAAGGGTGGTTGAAAGATTGTTATTTCCTGTAATGTCTCTGCACATTACATAAATTATAACTCAGTTTGTGATATATTTGCTGTTAATGAAAATAAAAGTTAATTTGCAAACCTACAGGTATGTAAGGGCAGATAATTCATCTAGGAAAGTAGGAAGATCCCCTGACAACTGATTATAAGATAAATCCCTGAAAAATGGAAAAAAGTAGCAAGCAACAGCTTCTGTTAGCATGAGAAACACAAAAGTGAATTCTACCTTTGCCAAAAACGAATTGCAATGGTACAAATTCAATTTGCATAATGCAAAATGAAAAAAATTGTACTATCAGGTATCAGCCTTACCTCCACAGAGATTTGTGAAAAAAAAATATGATTTGGTTGAAGGTAAAAATATTATAAATCTCAACAAGAAAAACTTTATCTTAATAAGGAACATACAATGACTTGAGAGAGCTTAGACTTCCAAAGGAAGGTATTATTGCACCAGTGAGTCCACTGGATGATAAATTTCTGAAAAAAAAACAAATATCTTACTAGTCAATTTCTATAATTTAGCTTCTATCTTTTTCAAAATGCAATGTTGGAACGTCTTGAAATGCTCACAAAGCTGTGATCCTTGGAATGTTAGTGGAATCAGCGGCACATGTAACACCAGTCCACAAGAAATTCGTAGGAACGCAAGGATCGCCACTCCAGCCTTTGTTTATTTTGTAGCTCGTTTTAATTGTATTCATGGCAGTAACTTCAATTTAAATAAAATACATTAGTGCCATTAATTAAGCAAAGTTACTAGGTATTTATAATTATGTCATTGGGAAAAATGTTTTGAATAAAATTTAATATTAAAAACTTGTAGAGAGTAATGGAAGGAGAAATCAACACTGGAAAAGAAAAGAGGGATGGAAATTTTCTGTATGTTTTCTTTAGTAAACCCTATGGTTTATCCAATTCATATGCCCTGTTATTAAAAACTAATTAAACCAGTTTTATTGCATGAAAAGGACTAAGTAAATCATAGCACGAATAATTCAATGAAGTAAATATATAGAATGGAATGAGACAAGTATGATAAAATATACCATCTTCACTATAGGTGGTAATCCCGGTGGTGGGTGTAATGACATACAGCTCAAATGCATTCAACAGAGGCGGAAGAGTTGAGTTTGAAGTAGCCTTTACCGAAACATTATATACAATATTATTTGTGTGGGTGTATGAGACCCACCATGACTCTAGGTTCTTTAGTACAATTGCCTTGTTTAACAGTGGCTTTTCGTTGGCAAAAATATTGAACTCCCTTAAGTCAGTGGATGATATGTTCCCGATTTCGGCAATGTGAACAGTTACAAAAAATACCCTGGACCTATTGTCACTGGTCCAGGAGATATCAAGGGATTGATTAGTTCTTAAAGTGGTGACGGCAGTTTGCATGACACGAGAGGGGATTGCAAAGTCTGTGTCCGGCGCCACTTTGGAACTGGTTGAGACATTTCTCCATGTCGCCTGTGAATACGGATTCCAAATCCGGTCGTATGGATCATCAGGGTACCTAGTTTTGTTTTTTAACAAAGCAATGAAAGATGAGAGTGATGATCGCATGTATTACAAGCAGGGCGTAGCAAGAATTTTTATTAGGGGTCTGCTGAGACATTATACTGGTACAACTAGTGAATTGTGGAATGATGTGAATTAATCAATTCAGACTGTGGATTGTACAGGGATGGGCAAAATTTTCTCTAAGGGTAAGCAACAACCCAATTATATATAGACCTATACCCGGTTTTCAAAATCCAATGTAAGCAACTGCACGCCTATCCCTGATTCAATGTAGCTCTACCACTGATTACTAGAATGCTTAAGAATATCTTTATTACCTCACCTTTCTTTTCTAATCTATAAAAAAATATTCAAATTTTTATATTGTAGATTTGCACTTTATATTGAGTTTGAACCTATATATTAGGGAACGAAATCAAGCCAATTAAATCATAATATTTGGTACTGTTCTCTAACTTGTGCATTAACTTAAAAATTAAGATGCATTCCAACAACAAACAAGATAGAACCACGAATAATTGGTTGATAAAACGCCTACCTAATTTTGAGTTAATTTAGCATGTTTACCTTAGTCGATCATTTCCTCCTAAATTCAGCCTACTGATATATAAAACCAATGATTGTGTAGCATTTGCATATTTGTACAAGCCCGTGTCCAATTGCTTTAAGCGTAGCACCGAGATAAAAGGGGTGCCGAGATTTTTATTAATAAGGCAAACTTGTAGGTAGTCAGAAGTGGCTGTGGCAATAATCTCAGTGTAAATTGAATCATCTGCAGCGGTTAGTTCAATGGTATCCCAATAATTGACTCCCAAATGAACATCAAATGTTGGAAGCTTATTTAATTTATCATAGTTTCCATACATGAATGATGCTTTTATAAGGTACTTTGATTTTACTTTTAAGGATCTTAATGTGTAGCAGTTACGGGTCCCATTGGGAAAGCTTCTGACAGTCTGAAATTGCTTATATACTCCATTTGAATACTGTGAAGAGATATCATAGTTGACTCCCGTGTCGATGAATTGATCATCAGACATGAATGTCAACTGAGTATCGCTATCAACAAAGTTAGAATTTGCAGCAAGTCCACAATCGATGCTTATAAAACCTGTAAAGAGAAAGTGATGACAGTTTATTTTTCAAAAAAAAAAAATTAAAGAAAATTCTGAAAATTCAACCGAAACATGCTTTTTATAATTATTGAACAAGTTACATTACCAACAAATTTTCAATAAATTAGTAGTAGTACCACTATTATTCATAGTTTTCTGTATAGCAGCAAATTAAAAAAAAATTATTTGATATGACATATTTTTTGTATACATACTAAAGTGCCTACAAATCATCTCATCATCTTTTTTTCTTTCATTTCTTTCCAGCATTTTGTAATTGTATATACGTTAAATAACCAAATTTGATTACCAGTATTTGCATTTTCAAAGTTGAATAGAAAATTATTACGCAATCGGATACAAACTTGATTGTAATTATAAAATTATTACATATATTATGTCATGACATGAAAAATAGCTAGCATGCAGTGTGCCCCTAGCAATCCAA
The DNA here is from genome assembly GCA_024447775.1 of Carex cristatella. Classification (NCBI taxonomy): domain Eukaryota; kingdom Viridiplantae; phylum Streptophyta; class Magnoliopsida; order Poales; family Cyperaceae; genus Carex; species Carex cristatella. Next base: position 648,594 of record JAJHPF010000002.1, read on the forward strand.
TGAACGAAAGTTCATAAGCACAATGCAATTCTTGCTATAATTAATTAGGAGAGATAAAAATTGCATATAACAACATACCAACATACCGTGCATGATCAAATGAAAGCGATTGTATGTATATTTGTAATAATTAATGCATAATATATAGACTTACCGTTAGAGTCAAGCTGGCTATCAACTCGTATAATAAGCACAGAGATTAGAAGAAGAACTAAGAACCATAAATCCATTTTCTTCTGATGATATGACTTCCGTTTTTCTTCTCCTCTTGAAGAGCTAACAGGAACAGGGGTACTCCTTTTATACGGAAAATGTTAAACTAAGTCTAAAGAATGTCAAACCTTCGGACCATTATCCTAAAAAAAAAAGTCTAAAGAATGTCCATTTGATTTTTTCAATAATAGATATGACAATTTGGATAAAATTGTAAGGGGTTGGGAAATCTACGTCTATGACATAACAAAATGCCTTCAAATTAAAGTCGGGGCTTCGCCTACCGACCTTAAAAAAATTAAAAATGCCGTCAACCTCCTATTTTTCGTTGAGTCTGATGATCATGAAAAATCTTTGCATCTGATACACAAACAACTATTTGTGGACCGTTAGCTTTCTTACTGTTCAAGTAAAAAGTGACTATTGTCGAGAGTACACTAATAGAAATTGTTATTTTTCAAGTAAAAAGTGACTATTGTCGAGAGTACACCAATAGAAATTGTTATTTGTCAACGTATCAGTTTTATTGACAAAATATCCTCAAAGATACTACAATTTTAATTATCCTTACTGATAGTAACATATTTTTTTCGCCCGCTCCGGCCATGTTGACTCAGGCCCTGATCAAGACTTCACAGATGTAATAAATAGGGAAATTAGTTGTTTGCCACTCCAAAACCTTCAATTCTAAAAAATGTCATCACAAAACTATAAATCTAAAAAATATCACTCTAAACTTAGTTAATTCTTAAATTTACCACAAATACATAATTTTTATATTTTTTATTAAAAATTAACTGATAAATACAGTTTTGAGATACGTATTTCTATATTTTCCTATATACCCTTCAGACCCCTCATTATACGTATCTCAAAACTGTATTTTTCAGTTAATTTTTAATAAAAAAAAAGTATAAAAATTGTGTATTTGTGGCAAATTTCCGAATTAACTAAGTTTAGAGTGGCATTTTTCAAATTTATAGTTTTCTGATGGCATTTTTCAGATTTGAAGGTTTTGGATTGGCAAATAACCAATTTTCCCTAATAAATATTGTCTAGTCGGAGAACCAAAGTGCATAGAGTCAACATACAGTTTATGGACGCGACATACGAAATATACATTTTGGAGACCTGGTGCTGCTAGCAGCTGGTGATCTCAACCAGTGTTGTAAAAATTAAACAGTTATTTAAGTTGATTAATGGCTAATTAGACGTTGACAGTAACCAAACCATTACTAATTATCTATTTTATGTTTATACAGCTAATTAGTTAGTAATTTTACTATTTTTTTATGCATTTATTTGTTATATGTACTATATATACTTTGTCTTGTCATATTTGAGCTTTTCAAATGATAATTTAATAAATTTTTATTAATTAACAATAAAACTAAGTTAAAATAAATTTATTTGATAAGTTTAATGAGTTAAATTAATTATTTTAATAATTACAAGTATATGCACATAACTTCAATGAAAATGCAAAATCATATGTAAAATACCAATTCATCAGCATTAACAATTATTTTAAAACTTAAGTTTAATTATTTTATTGGAATAAGTGTTGTAAAAAAAATATAGTTTAATAAGTGTTGTTATGGCATTCTTTAGGACGCCATAACAACATCTATACTAAAAAAAGAATTAATTTTTGATCTAGTAGTAAAGACACATGGTCTCTATATGAGAGATAATGGGTTCAAAACTCAGATGGGAGAAATTATTTATTATAATAACAAGAGTATTAAATAATTGGATGGCTTGAGCTCCAACTTTACTCAAAAAAAAAATATATGAAATAAAAATAAAGGACGCCATACAAATATCCGTCCACGGTGAAAAGGAAAAGATAAATTAGTTCCTTATTAGCAAAAATTTTAGTAATTATTTTTTTATTAATAATATGCTGATTTTTAGTTAAATTAAATTTGTAATCATTCTAGTTTCAATTGCTTGTTAATCTTGCACGACTTACTAAATTATGTCAGGTCGTTAAACGTGTTGTTTTCAACTCTGGTACTATGCGGTGTGGCACATCTAAAATTTTTAACGTGTTGGTACGGCATGCATGGTACGGTATGTGTTTCGGTTACGTTTAAACACGGCACACGTACTACACAGTATATATGTCTGCCATGTTTCGGACATGTCGTGTTATGGTCACATGTTTAAGCGTGTTCAGAATACATGGCATGCCGTGTCAACACGTTAAAGTTTCTAGAAGTGTCATGTTGTGCTTCGGATGTGTGTTGTTTTTAGGCATGTTGGGAACACATGCCGTGTTTCGACATGCTGTGTCGTGCTTCGAACGTGTGTTGTGGAAAAGTGTTTAAGCATGTCCAGAATACGTAACGTGTTGTGTCAACATGTTAATATTTCTAACGTATCTTGATGTGATTCGAACATGTGTGTCGTGTTTTGACGTGTTCGTAACAGGACACACCGATCACTTGTGTAGTGTTTAGACGTTTCGGGAACATGTGTCATATTTCGACGTATCCAAGACATGACATATACGTTCAAAATACGTAAAGTATCATATCATACCAACACGTTAATATTTCTAAACATGTCGTACCACACAGTACTATAAATAAACACAACACGTTTAACGAGATGACATAATTTAGCCGTGCAAGATTAACAAGCAATTAAATTATTACTAATTTAATTTAAGCAACTACTCATTTGCTAAAAATCATCATATCATTACTAAATTCATTAAGTTTGCAATCAATATATCATTACTACATAATTTGCTAACATGCAATTAATTTATATTTTCCTTCTCTACTTGAACGGTTATTTTTCTGGCGTATTTTTCCAATTTTTATATTTAAGTATAGACGTTGTACTATGGCGTCCCTAAGGGACACCACTAGAGTTACACAAAAAAATCGTACTTCGTGATTTGTAATTCGATTTGAGTTTGATTCAAAAAAGTTTATAAAAAACTCTATTTGAAATAGTCTGAAATTAATTCAAACCAAATTCAAATTGAACCTGGTTCGTTCGAAATATGTTCACGCACGAACAATTCTAGTCGTTCGAATCTCAAAGTAACGTTTTCACTGATGACTTATGTTCGCTGATGACTTAAAAGTAGTTAAAACATAAGATTGTCCATCCATAAGTCATAACTCGTAAAAGTCGTAATTCTCGCTCTCAATTCTGAAATCCTAGACAACTTTCAACTCTCGCTCTCGCTCTCGCTCTCAACTTTCAACTTTCGTAAAAAATTCGTAAAAAAATAATTCAAACCAAACTCAAACTGGAATAGGTTCGATGATTTAATTTGTTTGCAGCCTAGACGCCACAGCCTATGGCATTTTTCTTGTTTTAAAAAAAAAATTCCAAGTAATCTTATTTTTAGTTATTAGTTTTTACCATTTCCTATCAATAAAAAATCGGTGAAACAGTCCTTGCGTACTCTCCATTCCAAAGAACCCTTCATCCTATTATAAAAGCACAATATAATATTTAGTCCACTCCATCTGCTCATGTAAAATAACAGCATTTGAGACAATATATTTTTTCTATTTATTTTTTTGCATTCAACAATATAAGAGCATCTTCATTCCAACAAATGCTTAGCAATTAAAATTAGCCATGTCATCGAATTTAACAATTAAATGAATCATAATTTTTTTATCACTCCATCCCAGCAATTGCAATTATTTGATATAGGAAATAATATGAGCCAATCAATTTGCCATGCTGGCAACAAGCAAACGTTTGTTTTTAAAACAAATTTGCTAATTAACAAACTCTCTCACAACCCAGCAAACCAAAAAACAATAACCATTGGAGATGTTAGCAAAAGCCGATTCCAGCATTTCAATGCTTGCAATTATAAAATATTTTATAAATTTGAAAATTAAAATTTTTGTCATGTTCTTCAAATTAAAATTACTGGAATAAAAATATATATTCTGAAATTAATGTGAAGAGTGAAGACAATTGATAAATAGTACTTAATATGACAAACTAATTTAATTTTGTAATTGCAGAAGTGAAGACCGATGTTTTACAATTTAGTGTACGTAGCAGGTGAAGAGGCAAATTAAGTCTCGGAAGGCGTATATCTATGAATTATTATATCTAATAATACATATATGCAGTACAGCTGTTTTTTCGTATCAACTATCATATTCTTAATAATACATATGAAGAATTTGTCCATTAATTAACTTGGTTTTTCGTATATCCATCAACTATATCATATTCTTAATACATATGAAGAATTGGTCCATTAAGTAACCTTTCTTCAATAAAATTAACAACTCCAAGTTGTCCTGCTTACATCACATTTGTTTATTTAGAGTACGTTTGTGTACGCAGATATATTTATCTTATCCTATTTTCTTTACATTAAATTATTGTATTGTTAGTGTTTTAAGTTTATCACAAGGCAGAATAAATTAAAAATAACGCTCATCAGAGGATTTAATTTATACTAAAATCTTTTTCTCCCTTGTACCTTTCTTAGAGTGGAAAAAATGGCACGGTGGAGCCAGTTCTGTCACGGAACGGAACGGTTACGGAATGGAACGGAACGGAACGGTTACGGAACGGAACGGAACGGTGCCGTTATGGCACGAAATGGAACGGTTACAGCATGGAACAGCACGGAACGGCACAACACGTGTGACTGTACGCGTGCCGTGACTCATGTATCGCGTACTGTGACCTTCGCGTGCTGTGACTATCTTTTGAAAATTTGACACGGCACGACACAGCACGCAAAAGATCTAGTCACGGCACGGCACGTGGTCACGCGAGTCACGTGTAATTAGGACCATTAAGTCATGATCAAATGATGAATCTTGAAAAAACTAACCTAAATTATGAAAAAATAGTTAAATGTGAGAAACATGACCAGTTACGATTGGACACGGCACGAGAGTCAAGGCGTGACTCGCGTGCCGTGAATATCCCTCCACATTTTAGTTACGGCACGTGTGACTGTTCACTTGGTCACGGCACGGCACAACATGAGACCAAAATCACAGCTTGTTAATCACAGCACGGCACGACACGTTTTGTCCACTCTAACCTTTCTGTCCTTTTTTTATAAGCTCTGTATTGATATTTGATTTTGGGTAACTTTATCTAGAAGGGCAACTTTTGTCATTCAAATTTTTCATAAAATTCTTTGTTCTAAGATCGAATGCTTCCTATTCCTAACTACTATCTTATCTTTCTAATGAAGTGTGAATCTATGTACTTTGTTGATCCGTAATACGGATCAATATTTTTGTTTCAAAATTGTAACAGTCGATCTAAATTGTTCAACAGACCTCAATATGAATATGTACTTGCAGACAATATTTATATTTTTTTTAGAATTTTTTGTACTCTTTTTTAAGATAAATCACTGTTTTTGAATGATCTAGAATTTTCAGATCAAGTAATTTTCTACCTATTTTAAAAAATAGTAAAAAAAAACTACAACATATAAAATTCGGTCTGCAAGTACATATTCATATAAAAATCACGTTGAATGATTTGAATCGATCATTAGAATTTTGAAAACAAAAATATTGATCCATATATTATAGACCAAATCATGATATACTGATATGCATGTAAATTATACTTAAATTACAGTACTATTTATATTCCAACTTAAATTACAGTTTAAGTCCAGATAAGCCCATTTTAAGACAGGATCCAGTTCAAGGAACTGGACAGAAACAACCACAGTGGGCTTTAACAGGGCTAAGGCCCATAAGTGGATAGTTCCAGTATTTGGTACTGGAGAGAACTAAACATGTAAAAGAACTCTGTTGTTGTTGGAACCACACTCACATATCTCGGCTTTACTCATTCGATAGATCTAACAAGTTCTCGTACAATCCGATCACAAGAGGGGGAAAACAGCTTACAGCTTCTCGCTTTCCGCGTTTTCTGAGCTGCTCCAAATAGCGATTTCTTGAATTGAAATCGTGAGATTCGACGTTCGAGCCATGGATTTCATGAAGGTCTTCGATCAGACGGTTCGCGAGATGTAAGCTTGTTACATTGATATTTCTGTTGATTTTTGTTGAATTTTATGTCTCCATGGGCTGATCTTGTTGTTATATCAGAAAGAGAGAGGTGAATCTGAAGGTGCTCAAGGTCCCTGAAATCGAACAAAAGGTTAGCTCTCCAATTTCAATCGAGATCTATTGTATCTGCTGGTGGTTCAGATCTTAATTAGATTGAATCATATTCTGTATGTTCCGTGAAAACTCAACATTATTTTACAATTTGTTTTGCTGTGAGGAAAAATGTTCTTATTACTAGATACTGGAATTAATGTGAGATTACAACTTATGAGGTTATTCTTATAATCGAGCTGTTGATCATATATCTTCTTCTTCTTCTTTTAATTTTGCATAATAGCAGGAAGGAAAAGGAAGTATGTCTTGTAATAATTTCTTCAGTATCAGCTAAACAGCTGTATATGAAAAAACTAGATTAAAAGCATAGATTTTTAAGATAATATTTACTAATTTGGTTGAATTTTATTTTATTTTTTGGAACCTAGGTCCTTGACGCAACAGATGATGAACCGTGGGGCCCACATGGATCTTCATTATCAGAAATTGCTCGAGCCACGAAGAAATTGTATGCTTGTACAACTACTTGTTTAATTTTCCACTTCCATTTGCAAAATTTCTGTTCAGCATTGTTATCTTTCATTTAATTTTATGCTTTGAATAAATTACAATGTACAGTACTGAGTGCCAGATGATAATGAATGTTCTATGGACAAGATTAACTGAGGGAAGTGCCAGGTGGCGTCATGCATACAAGGCATGTTCTTAATTATTTTCATATTCTTATCCCTTTAATCACATAGAGGGTTCAAATGCCTCCAGTTTTTGTGTCTCCATTATGCCTTCATTGTTGAAACTTCAGTAACTTAAAGCTGAAAACTTAACTGTCAAAATAAAATCGTTAGATATGATCTATGTTTTCTTTGGTTACAAAAATACACTAATGTGGATGATTTCGGGATGTTGATTTTTCAATTTATTATTTCATATAAAAATAAAATTGAAAAGTGATAATTTGTTTTGTGCATGTAGAAAATAATTATATAGATCACATTTAATGGTTTTATTTTGACTAAGTTTTAGAATTGTTATTAGAAAATTAAAAAGTGGAGGCATGATGAAGGCATAAAAATGGAGGACCTTCCTCAATCACACAAGTGACTAGCAAATTTTCATGCAGTTCTCCTTTTAGTCCTTGAACTGACAAAAATTAATGAATAATTTCAGTTGATCATTGGCTGATCCTTCTACCTTTATCTTTGAGAAACATTTATCAAGACTGTAATTACAAAATATAAATCAGTGTTCTGAAAGCTAATTAGAACAAGTTTTCATTATGCTTCTGTGCTTTTGTGATGATAATTCTATGTCATTCTTTCACAGGCATTGACTGTCATTGAGTACTTGCTTGCAAATGGATCAGAACGGGCAGTTGATGACATTTTGGAGCATAGTTCTCGAATTTCAGTTTAGTCATCTTCTTTTTCCCTAAAATCACATAGAGAATTTCATTTTTCACCTTGAACTTCCTACGATGAAGTTTTTTCTGTAATTCATTACTTGGTATTTGACAGTTTTGTATCGTTTCTTTCTTTTGGGAATTGTGCAGTCACTTTCAAGATTTGAGTATGTGGAACCCAATGGAAAAGATGCTGGAATTAATGTGAGAAAGAAGGTTGAAACAATCATGAATTTAGTAAATGACACAGATAAAATAAAAGCTGTCAGAGAGAAAGCCAATGCTAACCGAGACAAGTAATGCACCCTACTCCCTTTTCTCATTGACATACTTGTACTTATTACAAGTCAATTCTACTTAAATCGCATAAACACTCAAACACAGTTGAATTCATTTTTCTATTCATTTTATGCATCATTATTTCTTCACATGAAAAACAACATACACAAACAATCAACCATGCACATTCACTTCAGTAAATAATTAGGAGCAAACAAAATCTGTATAAATTAACTTATTCTGAAAATATAATGGCCACCAAATGTAATACCTCTAATCACAATACCATTTACAACCAATTTTTTTTACATTTAGGTATGTTGGATTATCCTCAAGTGGAATCACAAACAAATCAAGCTCAGCCTCCTATGGCGGTAGATATGGTGGGTATGGTTCCGACGACCAATATGGTAGCTTAGGCAGCTCAAGAGATGTTGATTCATTTAGAGGTGAAGGTTCCAGTGAAGGTTTGACAGGTGATAATGGTTTTAGCAAGTCGAAGAAAGGAACTAGTAGCAGGTACCAAAATGAATTTTTTTCCTGAATTATTTTCAATACTTTAATCCCTACTTATAGTGCCATACATTAAATCTAAACATCAATATGAGTCAAATGGGTAGACCAGATCAGATCTGAGCTAACCACATTTAGGCCAATCTAACAGGCATGATACTGTGGTCTGGATACAATAAGAAGTGCCAATCTGACCTGATCCAGTGCATACCATTTGGAATCAACTTATAAATAAATATTCAATTATAATGGTTAACATCTGTGAAAAATGATGGAACTTTTCATCAAGGTGTAATTCAATTGTTTATTCAATCACAAAGGTTGATCTATATGCAGTTCTCTCAAGTGCCTTATTCCTCTTGTTATGACAGGAAAAAAAACTCTGCCTCGAAGCCATCTCCAAATAAAGGTCTTGATGCTTCTAAATCCTCTAGTGCACCAATTAATGATGATCTCGGTGATGATGATTTTGATGACTTTGATCCACGTGGATCAGCTAAATCCGGTAAGTCCCTTTTAGCTGGTTAAGAATTCTTGGTGTTATATTGGTTGATGATTGGCAGTTCTCAATTGTCCAGTAGAAATAGTTAGTTTACAATTATATTATTGTAAGTTAGTGGGTTCAGTTGTGATCTAGGATTTTGGTAGTCCATTGAATCTATTGTTGCTCTGATCTAGGTCAGGTTGGTTGTCTTCATGGTTGTTTAAAATATTGCTCAATATCTAAGGATGGACCATAGCTCAATTTCGACATAATAATTACACATGACATTTGGCATTTTACCTGGTCAGGGAGGCATTAATTCGAATGTTCATACTCATCAAATATTGAAATAGCTATCTGAAACTTTCTAATGCATTTGATAGGAGTTGATGCTACTGCCAATACCACGAAAGCTGAAGTGGATCTTTTTGGGCCTAATTTAATGGATGACTTCATGGGTGCGCCTTCAGTAGCTACCACAGATTCAGCCACAGAAAAACCCGATGAAGTTGATCTTTTCGCGGATGCAGATTTTGTATCAGCTCCGTCACTGACTGAGCCAAAATCTTCTTCTAAAACTGATCTTTTCGCGAATGCAGATTTTGTATCAGCTCCCCCACTGCCTGAGCCAAAATCTTCTTCTAAAACTGAGGTTTGCTTCAATTTAATAATTTTAATATACCTAAAATTGCTGTCATATCTACATCTCACTATTAACAAACAATATTTAATTTCTGACGGTCTGAAAGAGTTTCTTTCTTTTGTGTGGGAGTGGCATTATTGTTCTTGTTAATTCTAGCTTTTGTTGTATAATGCATATTTGTTATTATACATGAATTTCGTTGTTATCTGTAAGTGGAATAATTGAGCATGGACACACTGTAACATGTATGATTATGCATCAGATTATATTGTTGTACATAACCTGCTCTTGTACATGACGTACCCAATATTTGTTTGTTACTATACAGTTGTATGTAGGTGCTTTTTTGTGGGAGATTGGTATCGGTACTTGCTTAATTACTAATGAATATATATTACAAATTTTATTGGCAGATTGATGTTGATCTTTTTGCTGGTGAAACTAACTTCACCCCGGCATTCTCTTCAACCACTACCGACTTCTTCTCAGCACCTGCACCGAGCCTACCTTCAGATGCCAAAACCCAAGCTTCTATTCCAAACCCAATAAGCTCTGAAACCTTTGACCCATTTGCTTCAATCCCATTGAACAATTTCAGTTCAGATCCTTTTGGGGACTTTACTTCAAATATCTCCGCTACAACTCCAGCAAAAGGAACCCAGAATAAGATATCTGATCCTTCAGCTGACGACTCTTTTGGCACCTTCACCACAGCCAGTACCAGCACCAACATTTCACAAAATTCAGGGAATAACTCTGCCAAGCCAGGCAGTGCCAAGGGTGGCTTTCAGGTTAAGTCTGGTATTTGGGCTGATTCACTCAGCCGTGGGTTGATTGATCTCAACATAACTGCTCGTAAGTACCTTGCTTTATCTTTTTTTCTTGACCATGAAATTTCAGAAAAATCCCTTCATCTTTTGTTTTAAGAAATAGCACCCATTTGTGTGATTATTTATCAGAATCAAATTATTTTAAAATTTCAGAATACAAACGTGAATGGATCAACTAACTGTGAAATGTCAAAACAAAAAAAATACACATATACACAAAAAGAGTTTCAGGTTAGATCTCATGCTTTGTGATTTCCCAAGTTTTATGGGACTTTTCATGCTGCTTCCTCACTGATGTGTTTCTTTGGTTCAGATTATCCTGTTACTAGAGTTAGGAATTTCTTTGAGATATTAGCTTCTTTGCTTATCCCGTTTTTCTTTCTCTGTGATGAAATATGCAGCTAAAAAGGTAAACCTGGCAGACATAGGGATAGTAGGTGGGCTTGATGATACATCCAATGAGAAAGACAAGTTCTCTTCTTTTGGCACTGCATCCTACCCGAGTTCAGGTCCAGGGATGGGTCTCTCCAGTGCTGGTTCTACTGGAGGTAGTAACCTCTCTAGTTTTGGCCAACAACAATACGGAGGCTTCAAATAATGTTCTTTCTTTTTTTTACATTTTTTTATCACATGAGAAATTATTTTGATGTGGTTGAGATATTAAATATATGATTATGTGTTTTTGCTTCACTGATACATTTATCATATAGTTTATCCACTTAATATTGTTTGAGTTGTGGTTGTTTTATTTGAAAGAAATATGCACCAAAAACTGGTGTGTGTATGTAGAGGAGATTTGTTGTAATGGTAAACATGCAATCAAGTTCAAGGATTTATTGTGCCTATTTTCAGGGGTTTTCATCTGATTCTGTACTTGCGTTAATTTGTTGTTTTCAATTTGGAATTTGATTGCATGTCATTTTTTGTTTTCAGTTATACTAGCAACTGAATTATGTGGTGAGAAGACAGCAAATGGCATTAATTGATTATCTAGTCCTAGAAGAAGCCCCTTTTTTAATTCTTTTAAACCTGGTAAAATTTTCATCTTAGTGAGTTAACAGAATATCAGGGTATTTTTTTTGTTTAAAACATTTTACTACGACACATTCATTAATTACGAATTTATCAGTAACAACCAGGAAACTCTAAAATCTCGTAACAGTACATAATGAAAAATTTGGGCCAAACAGTAAGGATTTAGATAATGGGCCGTTGCAATTTAAATTTCAATTTGACCTTTTCACATTTCAACCCAAAATACTTGACCGGAGATTCTCAAGAAACAGCTTGGGTCCGATGGCCATCGGACGTGGTTCCAACGGGTTCTCTCACCGTCAGATTTTCTTTAGAATTCGTGCGCACATATTTTAAAGCAGGCGCGAATCCTAAAACAGATCCAACGGTAAAAGAACCCGTTGGAACAACTTCGGGCCATCGGACCCAAGCTGCTCTCGAGATCTCAAGGTAGCAGAGGAGAGGGATAAAAAAAACGAGAGATGAGAAGCAAAGCGGCATCGAACGCGGTGCGATCGGGTGTGGTGGTGATCGGAGCGGTGGCGTTCGGCTACCTCTCTTTCAAAATCGGGTTCAAACCCTACATCGACCGAGCCCAGCAGGAGCTCTCTCATTTAGAACCCGACCCGCACTCCACCTCTGCTAGTGGCACAGATGATTCTAGTGCTTATCCTGAGGATAGTGTTGTCGTGGTGTTGAAAGACGAAGTAGACGGAGAAATTCGCTGAAGGTGTAATTTTGTTTGTATTGGGTTGGGATAGAAGTAGAACAAATAAATTTTGGAAGTTTTTTGTGGATTTGGGTTTGTGCGCCGCTGCAAGTTATTGTACTCAACTAATTGAATAGATTTAGAGAATGATAAAGCAGTTGTGCTTTTAAAAGATGAGGATTATTTTTTCTTTCTTGTAATTTTTGTTGAAAGTAGAAAATTTGACCTTCATTTTGAAGTACTTTTTGTTATTGTATCCAAAGCATATTTTCAGTGTTTCTGGTTTCGGCATTTCAACAAACACTTTCTGCTACCTACTGGTAATATATAAATTGAAACTTCATTGAACATCATAGTTTTTGTGGGCTTTATAATGAACTGCTAATTCTTGTGGTTGGTGCAATGGTGCCCTAGTGGTTTCTAGATTTTGAAGGAATATATATAATCTCCCTATATATGAAGTGCTAAATGAGCATCCTGCAGCTAAATAAACATTGAATAATGATAATAATTTTAACATGAACGTGTTCAGCATAGCTCAAAATTGAACAAAAAATGCGCAGAATGCAAATCAAGTGGATAGATGTTCAGATGTTAACATAAATCTGACAAAGATTACAACACTTAAAATAACTAAGAATTCATTAAAATAACTAAGAGCAAAAGGGTTGCTTTCTCCACTAATTATGGGCCCCAAAAGAAGGATTTAATTAGTGCATATCATACGGATGAAATGCTTAACCTCAGGGAGAGGTGAGTCGGGTGCACAACCTGCTTGACCGCCTTAAAGAAATAACTCCTGATTTTGTACATTCCCTTTGATTTTTGTTCTGTAATTTCAAAACAAAACGAAGATCCAAAATTAAATAAGGAGCCGAAATTAATATCTAACAAAATTTACCAGTATATATATGTACGTGGTACTTTTGTGATGTCACAAGGGAAAAAAAAAAAGTCAATTTCAAAACATCAATTTTGTCTTGTAAAACCAAATAAGTTCACAGTACGGACCAGGGTGTCATCTTCCAAACTCAATACTTTGCAAATCCAACATAGTACTCTCATTTCATCGACTTATTTCTTCTTACAAAATGGAAAAGAAATTTATGGTCATTTACTGACTATAATTTCAGAAATTGACAAAGTATACAAGAACCAGTACAGGAATTTATGGTCATTGTATGTAGGTACGGTGGTACATGGTGCAACCTACCACAACTTTCAAGCTTTCTTGGCAATGAGAGATGCACATCCAGCCTATATAAACTATCAAAGACGATTACTGATTTAAGCATGAACATCAATCACAAATTTAGGCACCGATGATTGTGAATCAAAGAAAATGTGAGTTGAGAAATTGGCTAATCAGAGCCAGCAAAGGAGAGAATATCAGACACGGAAACAACTAAAATCAAAAGAAATAAGTGAGATTTGCTTTTTTAACAAAATTCCCGCTACTCAAATTTTCACGATTAGAAAGTAAAGTATACAACAAAATCATAAACCCTAGGATTTGAATTTGAATAGCTAGAATGAGAGACTTTCACTTCAAATTAAAAACTAACCTGACCTGCTGTAGAAAGAGACTTTCACTTAGATTTTGCTCCTGGATTTTAATATCAAGTGGGCCAGGCCAAGTGAAGTGCGATTCTCTTTTGGTGTTTATTCTATTTGTAGGCGACAAATCTTTTATTAATTGCTTGGGGTTTATTGTTTGGGTTTTACAGCTGGTCCGGAGAAGGAGGTGGCGGCGCTTCATCTCTTTTGGTGTTTATTCTATTTGTGGTGGCGCCTTGAGCGAGACTGCGAGACTGCGAGAGAGAAAAAAAAAGAACTTTTTATTGCGAAAAGGAAGGACAAGAAAGTGAGGAGATCAGGAGACAAAAGGTTCCACAAGTCATTAATTGGAGCCTTTTAATAATTGCTGTGTACTTCTGCCTCTATTTTATTATTATTGTTTTTAGTGCCATTCTCTCTTAATGTACGAATTCATCTTTGGCTCGATGGGCGAAAAGACCATTCGATTGCATCAAGATCCGTGCTAGTACATTAATATCCGTGCAAGTATGTTTCATTTTCCGTAGGCACCAATGCTAATTGTACGGTTCTAAAGCCAATTGAACCTAAAATAGTCCGATGCCCATCGGACCTACTCCTATCGCATCTTTATGTACATGCATCTAAGTACATTTGGATATATGCGGTTCTGTGCTTGAGAATTTGGTACATTTCACAATTAATTAAGCTTATATGGAAAATTTGGTACTTGAGAATTAATACAACATTATTTTTATATATTTCATTCAGTTGAACGACTTTGGCAGTCTCCATGAAACAAATATATATATGTAATTTAATTGTTCATAATCACTCCCGAATTTATAACATACATAATCATAACCAAAGTATAAATCATTGGTTTATTTTATTTTTTAAGTATTTTTTTTTTTATTGATTCTTCAGTATGGCCTTTTGTTTCTTCTGATATATCCTTTCTTGCCACACTGCCATCTAAAGAGAGAAAAAAATTTAAAAATGGATTAAGACATTATCAAGGTCAGATACAAGGCCTTAATTTGTTCATCGAGTATATATTCGTACCACTATCCCTTTTCACATATGGAAATTAATTAAAGAAGTTTCAATTAGGGTTTGTGAGAGCACTTATATATACCTTTTCACAAATGAGTTATGAAAATATATATATATATATATATATATATATATATATATAGGACTTGGCTACGGTGCTATGCGTTGCATAGATGACCTCCGTGCAACGGCTCAAAATTTGAGTTTTCAAAATTTTAACAGTCGATCCGAACCGTTCAACATGTAATCTATACTAAAATGTACTTGAAAACCAAATTTTACATTTTTTAGATTTTTTTTACTATTTATTAAGTATTTTACAAAACTGCTGTTTTTCAGTGATCCAGAATTATTCAAAAATAACAGTTTTGTAAAACACTTAATAAATAGTAAAAAAATTCTAAAAAATAGAAAATTTGGTTTGCAAGTATATTTTAGTACAAATTACAAGTTGAACGGTTCGGATCGACCATTAGGATTTTGAAAACACAAATTTTGAGCCGTTGCACGGAGGTCCTCTATGCTACGCATAGCATATTAGCAATTTCCTATATATATATATATATATGTGTGTGTGTGTGTGTGTGTGTGTGTGTGTGTGTGTGTGTGTGTGTGTGTGTACTATTTTTTGTTTTTAATTTCTAGCAACCATCTTATTGGGTTTTAAATAATATTTTTTTAATTATTAGGGTCGTCATTTACATATTTAGGAATTCAAAATAAGATATATCATGCATCAAATGTAAGAAAGAAAATTCCTAATTACAATTAATGTATGAGATTCGGACCTGTTAATCGCCATATGGAGGTGGACAATTGACACCGGGGCGGCTGTACGAGCAGTCGGAAGGCCCCGAAGGAGGAGCACGTTTCTTTTTATATTCGGGTGATGAAAAGCTAGAAACATTGTCAACCAGATCTGAAGCTGCAGTATCAATAAGCACCCTTGCACCTTCAACATTTTGCACGCTAATTGATGACCCAACAAGTATTATTACAAGTACCAGTAGTCTTATTAAGCACCTAATTGTCATGATTTCAATTTTGTAGAATTTATATATAGGAGGATAGGGCAAAATAACAAATTAATTAGTTGGTAGCTATTCATGAACAAGGCAGGTATCCTATATATAGGCCGGGGTGCAAACGGATCGGGTACAATTAAGTCCATTTCTCTGTATCGGGTAGAGGACTTACATAGTTACAATTTAATATATAACTTAACATTAAAGTTACAATGATTAAATGGACTTTTTTTACTTACTGCTATTTAGTTTTATTTTATTTTTAAATAAAGATGAGAATTAATTAAGACTCAATTATATAAATATTCACAAAATATATCCAGCTGCATTTTTAACATATAAAATATAATACAAAGATAATTTCAAACTATCTAAGTACCTATTAAATGAAGTACCTATTAGTCAAAGAGGAATCCTTTCAGTAGTATCATCGGCTTTGATGAAAAGGGAATAGTGCGTGCAGAATTACATTCCATTTGATTCCAATTAATGCATGCACATGCACCTCATTGTTTAGTACTTAAGCATTCGTCACTACACCATTTTTTTTATTTCGGGTAACCAAGTAATATTAAAAATAATAATCATATGCACTTATTTTTAAATTATAGTACTAGTATCTTTATATATATTAGGTAGGCAAGTTATATAAAAAAAATGATGAGTAGGAAGGAAGATGCGTTTTACAAATATTATATTAAATACATTAATTTGCACTTGAAATACAAGTTCCCAGGAGGCATATCACTACTACAGAATATCAGATTGCACACGGACAAATCACGAAGAGTTGCACGGATTTCCTACAGTGTAGAATGTTAGAATGTAGGAATAGGCCATATTTTGCAATGGATATTTATCCGTGTGCAATTATAACAAATCCTACACGGATATATCATAATAGCCCGTGTACAATCTAACTCGAGCTACACGGCTTTTTAAATAAAAAACGGTGTAGGGAATGTCTATTTCTACACGGATTTCTAAATAAAAAGTCGTGAAGAAATCAACATTCCTACACGGATTTTTAATTGAAAATCCGTGTAGCTCTCCAAAATAAATAAACCAGGTTCACCAACATTCATACACGGATTTTTATCTAAAAATCCGTGTAGGATAGTTTCCTATACGGTTTTTTATTTAAAAATTCATGTAGGAATATTGCTGAAACTGGTTTATTTATTTAAAATTATGTTGAGAAGAGCTACACGGATTTCCAATTAAAAATCCGTGTAGAATTTTGTTTTTTTTTGTTTTTTTTTTCTTTTTGGCTAGCCTTCACTTTTACTAACCATTAAAATATATAGATTTTTCAAAACAGATGTAGCTTTTTTTTTAAAAACCAGATTCTCAAAATGTAATTTCTAAATTGCACTAATTAAACTATATATATACTAATTAATTTATACAAATCCATATTATTCATTACAAAATTCAGTATAAAACCACCTTGTCCACATATCTCTGATTTCGTCGATTTTCTTGCTGGAGTAAGGGTCCTCTGTCGATCCATACTACAATTATAAATTGGTGATTAGTAACGAGAAAATGTAAATGCAAGATTTATTATTGATATTATAAAATGAAAAATTAATATGAATTACATACCTCTTTTGAAAATGTGAATTGTATTCTTTCGATCCATTGAAACATGAAAAACATCGTGTAATAACCGCACTCCCAACCCTCCGTCTGTCACGGGCACTGGAAATTTACATTGATCGACCTATATATGTTAGAATGACAATAATTTTTTTGAACATGGCATGAAATAAAATAATTATAGAGGGCTCACCGATAACCACCCACAAGTCATCATATTCTTTTGCTCTTTTGCCTCGGCTTGTTGTCCTCCGTCTTTAATATATTTGCCAAAAGCCCTTACAAAATTAAGTGACTGTAATTAGCAATTTTGATACACAATTTAATTAGAATTAAAAAAAATCAAACATGTGAAAAATTATTCCTTAATTAGTGTTTAATAATTTTGACGATCTTTTTTACCTTCCCTGGTTGGATTGTTTCTTAGGGCTTTGAAGAATCCATGGCATAGCACCGATTTATAGTCGAGATGATGATGAGCAAACACCAGTGTTTGTTGTGGCATGAGAAATATAAACACAATTATAATCACATTTATTTCATTTTTGTAATTATTTAAATTAAAATATAAAGAATACATAATTTAAAAATTGAAGGTTAGAATTAATTAACCTCTGGTGGTATGGCACAAGAATTAATTTCTTTCCATCCGCGGCGCAATGGTGCATTGCTCGGCGTAGGTACTCGATAGATTCCTTGGCCAAAAATTCTACTGTCGTAGCATTGAATTTGTCGGGATCCAGAAATAGACTCAAGTTTTTTTTTTATTTTCAAGCGGCCATAATTTAACAGTTCGGATTAGCTTCCTGAAAAATCATCATATTAAATTAGAATATATATTTCAGTGCTACACATCTTATATAAATAAATTTTGGTCACTTACATGGCGAAAATGGTGATGTGAGACACATCGAGCCATTTATCGCTACCCGAGGCATGAAAAAGATCCTTCAAGTTCTTGAACCTTTTTGTATTATCAATCTTATCTGTTAATTATGCCTACGTCAGAATAATAAATATTTTTACCAATATTTATAATCATTGTTATAACAAAACAATTTACGTATTCTAATAATTAAATCCCAATGGTGTATATATATTAAGCCATGTTCAACACAGATTATATCAAGTCATACATATAGTTAATCACATATATAATCATCCTCGTCATTTGTTTAATTAATAACAGTACCAGCTTTAATTAATGATATAATTTATCAATTACTCTATTATTTTCTAAATCCCTTAATTGATATTTATTTCAATCCAATAATTCAAAAATCAAGTCCAATGATCCCATTCCAAATTCATTTATTTAATCCAATAGTTCACATATGTCTAATAAGTCACAATCGAAGCCATTGAAGTTCAAATAGTAAAATTCTTAAACAGTACAATAACCTAATAAATCAAGGTTCGAATCTAGCAGTCAAGTTTCAATTTATTTTCATTCATTTTTAGTTTAGGCTAAGTCCACTTTACCCTTCTACGAAATATTCAATTTTCTGAACCAAGTCCGAAAGCCTAGCACCTTAATTGATTTACTTATTTTTCATTTAAATTTATAATCAATCCCAAATGCTCATAATTCAACTCATAATCGAGTTGCATGAAGAACAAGAAAGGGAAATAGAGCGATACCCATAGCTGTGCCATACAGTTCAAGGAAAGAAAGAGCAACACCAAATAGGCTTGAATCACAAGTTGTTCGGCAACTGATCATTCAAGGGTACGTTTGGATGAACTCTAGAATAGCTAGAATAACTACTGTTTAAGAACAATGAAAAAATGGTTTGAATTGCATATTTGAAATAAAGTTTGGAGAAAATAACTACTGTTTAATAATTTATGTGTAAGATTAAATATAATACAATATAATATTAATTCAAATATTAAATATAATATAATATTATTTTAAATATTATATTAGTATTAAATATAATATAATATTAGTTTAAATATTAAATATAATATAATATTAGTTTAAATATTAAATGTAGTATAATATTATTTTAAATATTAATTTAAAAATTAGATTAGTATTAAATAAAATATTAGATTAAATGTAATATAATATTAGTTTAAATATTAAATATAATATAATATTATTTTAAATATTAGATTAGTATTGAATAAAATATTAGTTTAAATATAATACAATGTAATATTAATTTAATTATTAAATGCAATATAATATTATTTTAAATATTAGATTAGTATTAAAGAAAATATTAGATTAAATATAATATAATATTAATTTAAATATTAAAATGTAATATAATATTATTTTAAATATTATATTAGTATTAAATAAAATATTAGATTAAATATAATACAATATATTATTAATTTAAATATTAAATGTAATATAATATTAGTTTAAATATTATATTAATATTAATATTGAAAGCAACAAATGTTATTTCATGTTTTTAAAAAAAATAAAAAATAGCAATGCTATTTTAAAAACAGTAGCTATTTTTGTGCATCCAAACATACCCTCAAATATACCCTCATTTAAGTAAGAAAAATTAAAGAAAAATTAGAGGCAAAGGAAAGTTTATTTGGAAGAAATAAATAAACAAAATGAGAACCATCAAAGAATGGACGGTGGAATTAAGAGAAAAAAGAAAGAGATAAAGATGATAACAAAAATGTGGGTCCCACATACCATTAAATATTCATTTTATTACTTTAACACTTAGTTTAGTGACATTCAACAGGTGGTCTTTCACCCTGTGACCACCGCGTGGCCTTGTGCCATTTGGTATTGCATTTTTCATCTTTAACCTTCAATTTATCACAATTTTTGAATTAGTCCTCAATCTAAATAAATAAAGACAAAGACTTACAATTATTACCATGTATAAATTTTCTATTATCTATTACATATTTCCTAATATATAACCATATTATTTGATAAATTCTTGCATATTACAATCTTTTAAGTTTTTCAATATAATAACATACACTTTATATCACTCAATTTGATATTGACAATCTGATAACAATTAACTACAAAATAACTTATAATTTGTTTTATACAATAATATTTTAATCTAAATGTTACCAATTTTATTAAAACAAATACATTCAAACATTTCGAATATTACATTTAGTCATTAATTTATATCTGTATTTTGCAGAGTATTACAAGAGTATTACAGTATCCCAGCCGATACTTCATCTTCTAGTGATATATGCGTCGATTTAGCGGGGGCGGTCAGATGCTGGGAGGCCATTCTTCGTGTCAAGTCATAGGCGCGATTCATTATTTTCAGAACTCACAGGTCTCCGACATTCAAAGAAGTTTCTTTAAACCAAGTTTACACCAGTTCAAAGCTAAATAAATTTGGTTCATTTCTTGCTTGTGAACTCACAAGGAGTGTTGTGTGAGGGAGAACGCACTGGACACCAGAACGGCGCGCTTGCCTTTTTTCAATAAAGAGTATCTACTTTGGTCGATGACCTAATTAATTAACAAGCTGATGCTCCTTTTTGCAATTGCTTCCTTATATTCATGTTTATCATAAACAACAGGCATGAGCTGGATACAAGAACATGGTGTTATACATCTGTTAAGTTTTTTGTCTTTATTAACCAACAATTTGGCATTAATTGTTAAGAACTGTGATTTTAGTTTTTTATCCAATAATTTGTTTCTCACTTAAAAGCGTATATCTCTCTCTCTCTTGTCATGCGCCGAAATTTAGAAATAAAAAAAATTATGCAAGCAAAAGCCAGTCTGGGCCGATATTTTTTCTACTATCTTCAATAAATTAAAAAATTCCAAATATGTCCGCGATATTCTTTTGAAAAAAAATGTCCCAACCGTAAGATAGACGAAATTGGATAATATCCGATCCGTTTACACCTCTATATATGTCTGATATCTAATTCGTATTTGCATCCATTTAACATTTGATCCATATTCGTATCGGACACTATCAGTATTCGAAAATAAAAGTATAATTTGGTCACTATCCATCCGCATCCTATCCAGAGACGAATCCACGTTAATTGAATTGATCCCTATTCAACTTCAATTTTTTTATATTTATATCTTATTTTTACTATATTTAAAAAAAAATACTATGGCTAGTATGAAATTGATCCCTATTCGTAATAGAAAATTTTTATATACTTAACTCATATTCACGTTTATCCCCATAGTCTGAAAGTCTGACTCCGCCCTTGATCCTATCTGTTTACACCCTAGCTGGATATCATGTTATCATGCTTCACAAATTAATGTACAAAAGGCTCCTCTTGTGCATTGATGGGCACTATCTTCCAAATATACGTACAAAATGGCTCGCTCAGCACTTTATTCCGTATCTTAGACTAGATGCCTGTGAATTTCTTTCTGAATCCTTGCACTTTAAAGTGGAACAAAACTAAAGTTAGAGGGGTCAGGGGATCTTTAAACAAATTAAGTCTTGAATATTAAAAGGATTGCTTGCATCATCCAAGGCCTCTGGCCCTCTGCTAGTGCTTTGTTAGTTTGTTTTCAGTTACAGTTAGAGGTGTCAATGGGTACAGTACGGTACGGGTCGGGTGAAGGTATTTTTATACCCATACCCATTAAAATTGATCTTACTCATATTCTATCCTTATCCATTAAAAATTGGCCGTACTCTACTCTATCATTATCCGTTAATATTATTGGATAACGAAACGGTAACGGGTGAATAACGGATAATACTAATTTTTTTTACGGTTGGTGGCAAATGCCGTCAACAAGTATATTGATAAGAAAGTTATTTACAGAAATAAAAAAAAGTACAAAAAAAATGAATGCACCCCTCAAAAACTATACAGTGAGATAAGCACTCATTCTTATGCTATGACACATAAACTCGAGAATTTATGATAAAATCCCTAAGCGGCCGCCCTTAGCAATTTGATCTCCATGCCTCAATTTTCAAGGACGTATCGTTTAGGAGACGATGCACCGGCTTTTCCTTGTTACAAAAGAGTCTCCTGTTTCTTTCCCTCCACAGAGTCCATGCTCCGGCCGCCCAAACCACACTCCAAATGGCCCCGGCCAATGGCGACATGCAAGCCGCCATTTGAATCCAAACCTGCTCAATGTTGGTGCCACCCACCCCGCGGAATGCTATATTATGCCATCAATTCCTCCCAGAATCTAACCGAGTAAGCACAATCCCAATCCCACATAATGTGGTCTCTTGTTTCAACAATGACTGCCTGACAAAGGTGACAACCAAACTGAACGTTGCACCCTCTATTTAATAAGGTCTACTGCGTCAGGATCTTTTCATCCAACATGAGCAACGGATAATATTGATATAATAATTAATTTTATTATATTTTACAAATAGAACATTAAAAACTAATTCATTTCACACATATGTAATTGCATTACTAATAAAAATAAAAATAAATATATATGCAATCAATTCCAACTAAATTATTTTTTATAAAGCAAGAAAATTCAAAAGCATTAATATCTATTCGAAAAAATTTAATTATTTAACTAAATAACAAACTATACAAATAAAATAATATGTTTAATATTTTTCTAATAACAAAAGACATACACAACTAAATAACAAAAACACATCACTAATTATTACTCAAACTTTATTATAGAGGCACCAAAATGAAATTATGGAAGAGTAAATAAATATTGAATTTGAATATATATAATTTTAGATTATATAATTACCCTATAGGGTAACGGGTGCGAAATAGTCAGTACCCATACCCATTTGGCTATTGAATTTTTTTTTTACCCATACTCATATCCAATAAACTAATGAAAAAAAAAAATTTACCCATACCCACCTTATCGAATACGATACGGGTCGGGTAAACAGCTAAAAAGGTACCATTGACACCCCTAGTTACAGTGCTTGTGTTTTTTTAAATCTAGGGGTACGGATAAAAAGGTACCATTGACACCCCTAGTTACAGTGCTTTGGTTTCTTTAAGTAATCTAGCAAGCCCAATTTGAAAATAAGTAAAAGATGGTATGAACATAAGTTTACTAAGTTTTAGTTGTAAATATAATCTTAAAACTTATTGGTTCAATTTTAAATATTGTATGAAAACGGTTTAAATTTGATCTGCATTTACATATTATATTCATATATTTTTAAATCGTATTATATAAAGTCAAGACGTCAACAAAATAAAAATGCATTAAAATATTTTCTAGAACATTTTTTTAACCATTTAACTCAAAATATAAATGATCACTCATTTTGATAGTTTAAAGTTTGAGAGTAAGTGATTACTTAACATAATATACCAAAGATTTAAGCTCACACTCCATCGAGTCTCAATTATAAAGCATTTTTTTAATCTTCAAAATAGTGTGACATGTGACCACTACACCACTTTTTATTTCGGACAACCAAAAATTTGATTATAATAGGATGATTTTGTAACCGAAAATTTATTGCGGTACAGGTTGGGGCCTGGTCTAAAAGTAACTACAGGTGAGGCGGTACAGGCGGTACATTTTGACTTTGGAATATCAGGATATTTTTTTGGTTTAAAACATTTTACTACGACACATTCATTAATTACGAATTTATCAGTAACTACCAGGCAACTCTAAAAGTCTCGTAACAGTATAGACTGAAAATTTTGGGCCAAACAGTAAATAGAAAATGGGCCGTTGCAATTTAAATTTCAATTTGACCTTTTCACATATCAACCCAAAATTCTTGACACGAGATCTCAAGGTAGCAGAGGAGAGGAGAAAAAAGAAACGAGAGATGAGAAGCAAAGCGGCACAGAACGCGGTGCGATCGGGTGTGGTGGTGATCGGAGCTGTGGCGTTTGGCTACCTCTCTTTCAAAATCGGGTTCAAACCCTACCTCGACCGAGCCCAGCAGGAGCTCTCTAATTTAGACCCTGACCCGCACTCCACCTCTTCTAGTGCTTATGCTGAGGATAGTGTTGTCGTAGTGTTGAAAGACGAAGTAGACGGAGAAATTCGCTGAAGGTGTTGTTTTGTTTGTATTGGGTTGGGATAGAAGTAGAACTAATAAATTTTGAAAGTTTTTTTGTGGATTTGGTTAAGTGCGCTGCTGCAAGTTATTGTACTCAGCTAATTGAATAGATTTAGATATGATAAAGCAGTTGTGCTTGTAAAGATGAGGATTATTATTTTATTTTATTTTATTTTATTTTATTTTATTTTATTTTATTTTGTAATTTTTGTGAAGGTAGAAAATTTGACCTTTCATTTTGAAGTACTTTTTGTTATTGTATCCAAAGCATATTTACAGTGTTTCTGGTTTCGGCATCATTTCAACAAACACTTTCTGCTACCTACTGGTAATATATAAATTGAAACTTCATTGATCATCATAGTTTTTGTGGGTTTTAGAGTTTGCTCCAATTGGAGAGAACGGAGGGGAGAGATGGGGAAGTTGGAGAGAACAAATTGAAAATTCACCTGCTCCACAAAACTAAATCGGAAGGGAGGAAATGACATTGAGAGTTAACGCCTTACTCTATACTGACGAGATCCTTCGGGGTGTAACCAAAGGAAAAATGGGCCCACATGAGAAATTATAGAATCTAGTGGACGGGAAAGCTCTCAAGGCCATGTAGCTCGGCAGTGCTGCCTTCCTCTTGTACGATTTCTACTCCATCGTTTATGGTTCTTTTTGTTTACAACTACATAAGTGTGATGTATGATTTGTACTATTGGTTGTGCAATTTGATCATTTTTAGTCGATTTTTGTGCAAATTTGCAAGATAAATTCAGAAATTCAAATAAAATTTGGGCTAAGATTGAAGAAGTGCGTTTTGAGTAGGACTTGCTGACTTTTTTAATTGTCAGGTTCTTGTCGGAACTATTTGTTTACTAGAGGAAGAAAGGTACTTTGTAATTCATTTTTGATAAAAAAAAAAAAAAAAAAAATCAAACTGCTGACAGCTGAGTGCATAGGAGTAAATTGCAGAATACCGCCGGTACCAGTAGTAATGCTGAGCACTGATCATGGCATCTTTTCCAATCTAAGTATAGCAAGGTGAGAATACCCAATGTAATTGCACGATTGTGAAGAAGAAACCAAATTATGAAACCCAAAAAAAGAAACAAAATTAACTAGTAGTCAAGCAAAAGACTTGCACTGCATCAGGAAAAGGTTGCTCAGGAAGTTCAATGTATCGATAAAATTCAATGAAGAAATGGTCCATTAGTTTATTGTGTGATTTACAAAGAAACAACCTAGCTACATTATGAGTACTATATATCATATGCTACTTTGCAAAGTTATCATATGAATCCCTCAATATTTTCATCTTTTTTATAAAGAGTTATAGCTTCAGTTACTTTCCTTTTAAATCTCTTTAACTTGCATCTGCACTTTAGCTAAACAAAATAAGCAATATAATGTAAATATTTGGAGTCTACTTGTATTTTTGCATTTTCCTGTCAGATTCAATTTACACTAACAGCTCAAGGAGAGAACAATGATACATGACGGAAGAGAGGCCTTGAAGGAACCACACATGTCAGATTCAAAACATAGATGAGATTGAGGTGCCACATAGAGGGATGCAACCTTTCTGTTAATCAAGAAAATTTTGGTCTTTACCAGTTCGTCCTGATATAGAAATGTACGGTGATGTTTGTTGTTTACTGCATAAACTTAATGTATACGTTTGTTATTTGTTTGTTCCTGTCTTAATAAAATCACACAAACAGGGATATTAAGTAAGTTTACTTAACGAATAGGTCAGAAGATTGTACTTGTTTGGTTTAAGCTGATTTATTGAAATTCCTCCATATGAAAGTTTGCTCATCACTTAATTAATTGCTTTTTAATTTGTTGTTTTATGTTTCAGAATATTTTTACTGCTTCAGACTTGTACAGTCTAGCTTTTGTTCTCAGCTCTCAGTTTGTACATCAACACTGTATTTTTTTTTTTAATGTTGTTGCTTATTGTGGCTATTCCCATTATTTGGTGATCCTTGTAAATACAATATGTTTTAGGAACTTGCTCAAAAACTTTCCTTTGTTTATCTTGTCAGTCACATATATCCATATATAAACAAAGAGTTGAATATCTTAGAATGAGCATCGATATTTTCTTTTATTTTGATCATATGACTGTGATCTTTCCACTTTGTTTAATCTCTTCTAGGATTGTTTTGAATGCAAGGGCAAAATAGTCATATTTATATAAAATAGAAGGTAAAACAACAAATTGTATCGTAACTTCCTTTCCTTCTGTGCCTTATTACACTTACTGAATTCATGCACATTATTATTTTTCAGAAACATCTTTCCTGCTTCTAGTTATACAATTTCTATTATCATTTACACAATTAAATAATGATAATAATTTCAACATGAATGTTCAACATAACTCAAAATTGAACAAAAAATGTGCAGAATGCAAACAAAAATAATCAAGTAGATAGATGTTCAGATGTTAACATAAATCTTACAAAGATTACAACACTTAAAATAACTAAGAATTCATTAAGATTCTAAGAGCAAAAAACTCAGTAACACTCATAACATTTGAAAAGTAATCTGATAAAGTCTTCTTCTAAACTTTGCTAAGCAAAAGGGTTGCTTTCTCCACTAATTATAGGCCCCAAAAGAATGATTTAATTAGTACATATCATACGGATGAAATGCTTAACCTCAAGGAGAGGTGAGTCGAGTGCGCAACCTGCTTGACCGCCTTAAAGGAGTAACTCCTGATTTTGTATATTCCCTTTGATTTTTGTTCTGTAATTTCAAAACAAAAAGAAGATCCAAAATTAATATCTAACGAAATTTACCAGTATATATATGTAGTGCTTTTGTGATGTCACAAGAAAAAAAAAGTCAATTTCTTTAAAAAAAATTAATGGAAAAAAGGAAATGCAAACTGTAGCTACCTTTTCAACCTTCTCAAGTAAGGTTCCTGGGGTAATAGGTGCTGTTGGAGTTGCCTGTAACTCCACTTCCTTCCGAGAATTTTGTGCCATAGTAGTGTTGACAGCATCCATTGTTTGTAACTCCACTTCCTTGACAGAACTTCCATTTACCATAGTTGTATTGACAAGTGAAAACTCACATAACAAGTCTACTTGTGGTGGCTGGATCACATGCATTTTACTATTACCAGCAATAGTAGTTGACACTTTGTCAGTAGGTTTCTTTGCAGCACCTAAACCTCTCTGCACATCAGTTTCATTTGCCCAGTTTTGCTTCTTCTTCTTGTAAAACATATTGCATGTGTGCTTGTGCAAATAAGCAATCATTGCAGCCAAAACTGAAATGCATGCCAGAGCTTGCATTAAGTAAAACAAGTAGAGTTGCATTTTCAATGCCGCTGTCCTCTCAAGGATTTGTGTATCCCCAACTGCATGCAACTCCACTTCTTCTGGGAATTCTACAGTGTTCCCTTGAGCCAACAAGCCAATACCAGTATCCTTTGTTACCCCCAATTCACTTCCATTAAACATCTCTTCATCTTCAGGTATAAAACCACCACCTCCAATTTCATCAGTCTCCATTGTCACCTCCAATTCACCACCATTAAACATTTCTTGCTCTTCTTCGGGTGTAAAAGTACCACTTGTATCAAACTCTTGTGGTATAGCCTCTTCAGTTGTTTCTCCCCTTTCTTCAATCCCACATGTAAGTTCTACATTTCTCCTATTCAAGCACATTTTTGACAGCCCAATCATCTCACCTAAGACACTTATCTCACTTGTTCTTTCATGTAACTTGATCTCCACATTTGAACTCATGGAACAAATGTAATAAACTGAAGAAACTAAGCACACAAGAAAGAAAATTAATTTTGACCCCCATTTAGGGTTACTGACCCCCTCCTCCTCTTCTTCATCACTTAGACACTTCACTTCCTCACAAACTGGCACTTGCACTTGCGGAGAAGTGGATGGTGATGGGTCTTCTTCCTCAATGGCCTTATCTCCCGGCACTTGCGGGGAAGTGGAAATGATGGACGTGCATGATGAAAGCCCTTCTTCCTCATCTAGCATTGCCTTCTCTATGCGACGCATGGTTTCCATTCTTCTGTTTGGATCATATCGAAGGAATTCGGGTCTGGGAGAAGTGTAATTTGTTACCGGGTCATAAGGGAGGGGATAAGGTGTATCAGGCCTGGAGCCATCAGTGGAAACTGGGGTAGACTTATCAGTATTCCTTTGGACACTAGATTTCTTTAAGGAATTGGATAGATGGTTTTTCTCTGTTAAGATTCTCTTCTGTGACAAAGGAGATGTAAAGGGAGATTTCAAATTTTTGGGTTCATTTCTTGAAATGTATTTAACAGAAGGAGAGATTCTGTTGGGAGTAAACGAATTTTCGTTGGATTCATGAGAAACCTTCATGTTGGTTTTGGGGCTCTTTCTTTGAGGATCTGCAATGAGAGTTTGAATCATGAGAAATAAATTACAAAAGAAATGTTTTGTTTTCAGATCTTTTACCTTCTATTTTCATAAATTGTACCCCAGATTATCTAGTACCTCCAAAACCAAGATTCAAATTTATTGAAAATGTATCCCAAATCTTGGTCGTACATAAATGATATATAAAAAAAAAAGAATTAGGTTTTTACATCATAAAAGATGGTCATAAGAGTACAGTTTCCGATATTACATGGTCATAAAAGTCTTAAATTAAAAAAAAAAAAAAAAAACGATCTGCACAAGGAATGAAATTTCTGAGAAAATAAAGCAATATTGATATATATTGACCCTGAATTCTATCAAAGATGTAAGAATAGTACTATCAACAGGTCCAATTGAAAGCAATTTATAAGAATAAATTACCAGAGCGGACTGAATTTGTTTCAAACCTATTGATACTGAACTGAGAAAATCAACTAAAATTGATATTTGTGCAAAACCTACTGACACCGAATTCTATCAAAGATGTAATAATAGTACTATCCACACACTCCGCAGGTCCAATTGAAAGCAATTTCGAGAGAGATTACCTGAGCGGCCTGAATTTGGGGAGCGAATTTTGTTGGAGAAATCCATTTGATTCAATCGAATAGCAAGTTAGTTTCTTCTTCTGAGAAAAACCCTCGAAACAAAAGCAAATAGCTTGTAAGTGCTACAATTTGTGCGTGTCAAAGAAGAGAGGAAAGAGGTTTTCTAGTTCTACTTTGAAGACGAGGCGTTTCTCTTCGGCCCTTTTGAACAGAAGTGAATTCGACCGTTGGGATGACGAATTAGGGAAATTACACAATGATCTCCATTTCTTTGGAATTGTATTTATCCATTCCTAAGACAATGTTTTATTAAATAGGTACAGGGAATCAATGATTATTACAAGTTGTGCATAAAATGGAGAAGAAAAATGGAGTCCTTTCTGCCTACCTCGAGTCCAAGTGTCCAACGGTCAAGAATCAAGATTTAGATCCCTCGTGCCTGTTCCGTTGTGCCTGAGGAGCATTCTAGTTGCATTCATCTTTCTCCCGTTTTGTGTTAACACGAATCTTGATGTTTACCGTAGCGTATTTGTCTAGCTTGTCGGGGAACGTTTGGAAATAAATCTGCTGTTATTCTCAAGGAATGACAGCAATCTGTTATTCCGATCTTAATCGTTCAAACTTTTTCATGCTCGAATCTCAAAGAATTAAGTTTTCATGCATGAATCTCAGCGAGTACCAACGGTTGGTATTGTAATAACAGGATCCTGTTATTCCTTCAGAATAACAGCAGATTTATTTCCGACACGTTCAGCCTCTCTATTTATTGAATTCGCATCCTCTGAGATATCTCAAACTTTGCCGGACTTTTTGGAATATCTCAATCGTCTAAATACATTCTACACGAATCACAAAGCTCAAATAATACTGTCCCCTACTGTTCCCCGAATAGCCACGGGACACGTTGGTCACGCAAAATTTGAGATATCTCAGAGGATGTTCACCCCTATTTATTTCCGGCACGTTCAGCAAGTATCCTCTCCAATATGTGTAAAAGAGTCCTTTACTTTACGGTTTAAGATTTACTTTCAGCCGCTTTGAGATGCGGGCAAGCGCAGGGGCAGTATTATTGTGCTTTGAGATGCGTGCAAAGTTAAAAAGAACGGTCCTGATCCTGATCCACTATTCAGTTGATGCAGTTTAGTGTTTACCCTTAACAGCATTGTTCTTGTGAGACAAATTGCGAATTTAAAATTTCAGCGATGTACACGAGGATATAATTTATAAATCATGTTTTTTTTATATTTTATTAAAATATATCAAAATTCTGATTTTTTAAAAGATAAACAAAAAATATCCGAATAATTTGGTAAAAATATTTAAAAAATACGAAATTAATTTGAGACTATTTCGTAAAATTATGAAATTCGTGAATACTATACGATTCCAATTTTTTTGGAAAGTACTCGGAAAATTTGTTTGAAATAAATAATTTACGAAATTTTGTTATTATTTTATAACTGTGTTACATTTCTCTTAGCAAAACAACTTACAAATAACAACTTTATGATGCTCGTGAAACGGATAGAAAACACTACAAGTAAGAAGAAAAATAAATGCAAAAGTCTAATAATTAATAATTTCGAAGAAAATCCGATGATTTATTTTATTAATTTTGTGCAATTAACATTAAGCTGCAAATATAAGTTTGCAAATTATGTACGCAATCATACATTATTTGAAAAGGCACATAATTTGAAAAAAAAATATATTTAACATGATAAGGAACTGAATGTCCGAAATTACGAATATATAAAATATTTATTTCCCAGGAGTGGCCATATACGTACCCTCGGATCAACATTATGATATCGATCTTATCTACTTGGTTTTCTTAAAGAAAGATTGCTATGGAAATTTTGTGAGTACTGTAGTGCGGAGATTCAAATAATTATTTTTATTAATAATTCGTTAATACTAACACGGACCAAATAAATAAATAAATAAATATCCGTACCGTTTTACAGCATAGCTGCATAACCCGCGTGGATAATTAAAAAAAAAAATTGTAATTGCTTATTACTATCCAACAAGTGGCCAAGTGCTATTAGGAAAAAAAACAAATTAAATGCATGTAACCACCATCATTATTTATAATGCTTAAAATGTATTGTTTGATGATGTTAATGTAAATGCTATGATAGATGATTAAATCTTATAATCGTAACATTTTTTTGAATTTTTGTTTAATAAAATAGCAATCAAGAGACACAAGTATAATTAATTATTGAGTAGTGAAACCCAAAATAAAAACCTGGTACTCAATGGCAGAGCCATATGTGTTGAATAGGGGTTAATTGACCCCCATTAATTTTATTTTTTTTTTTGTATTTCTACATAATGTTTCATATAGTTTAGAGTAATATTCTACAGGTACTGTAAAATTGAACCCTATTCAGCATGAAATTTTTTGTATAATTGACTTCCAATCTGTATTTGAATCCCATAGCTTGAAAGTCTGACTCTGCCCCTCCTGATACTCTTTAAATATGTTGTCAAAACAAAATAATTAACAACAAAGTTTGCTGATAAAAAAGGTATCAATATAAAGGGGGGATTTCACGTATGCCTCTCAAAAACTTCAAAATATCGTATTTCCCCCTCTAAAATTCGGAATTACTTATTTTCCATTCTAAATTTTCAAAGATCACAAATTTATTCGTTTTATTGTCTTTTATAATAAAACTCATTTTAAAATTATAAAATATCCAATTATAATTTATTAAAAGCATAAAAAAATGTGTACCTTGTGTAAGAAAAATATCGATCTTATAAGATAACGTTATACTATTTACCCTATATAAAATATTCATTTTGCCCTCGACAAACATATGCCCATTATACCCTTTACTTTTTATAAAATTATTCATTTTTCCCTCAAAAACCGATCAAATATAAAACCAACATTTTTCTTAAATCAGCCACAACTTTTTTATGTTTTTAATAACAGATAAAATGAGTATTTTATAAATTTAAAATGAGTTTTAATATAAAAGACAATAAAATTGATAAATTTGTGAGTTTTGGAAGTTTAGAGGGGAATACACAATTTTGAAAATTAGAGAAAAGAATATGTAATTTTGAAGTTTTTGAGGGGTATACATGAAAACCCCCCATATAAATTTCACGAATGCCATGTGCTCGTTCAATAAAAAGTTTGATGGCAATATATACC
The DNA here is from genome assembly GCA_024447775.1 of Carex cristatella. Classification (NCBI taxonomy): domain Eukaryota; kingdom Viridiplantae; phylum Streptophyta; class Magnoliopsida; order Poales; family Cyperaceae; genus Carex; species Carex cristatella. The sequence continues at coordinate 681,131 of JAJHPF010000002.1, forward strand.
TATGTTCTTTAATTAATATTTCTTAACACCAATTCATATAATATGAACACTTTTTAAGTAATTCATACATCTAAATAATAATTTATATAACTTGGACAATAGTTGTCCAATTTATCAATGGTTCAAATAATATTAAAAATTATTCTCCCCTAAAGTTATCCGAACACTAATATATATTGTATGAATTCTAACTCGTATTAAGACGAGTCGTTGAGCCGGTTCAAGACTCTTTACAGTAATAATTTTAATTATTTTTACCATTTTTTTAATTAAATTTTTATTATCGTTGCTTTTTTTCAGCTAGTGTAAACAATAATTTCTGTAAATTTGTAAACCGAATACTAATTCCTATAATCTCAAACATTATGATACAATGCATAGCGTATATGGTCCGTACTATGACTAAAAAAAGTATATAAAAAAATTGACTAATTTTATGATTAAAAAAGTATATCTTCACCATCACTTCATAAATCCAAGTCGACTTTTGACTAAATTTATAAGTATATCAAATTTTGACTAATTTTTTTGATAAAAATGATATATCTTCACCATCACTTCATAAATCCGAAGATTTTGACTAAATTTACAAGTACATCAAAAATTGACTATTTTTTTGATAAAAAAAGTATGTCTTCACCATCACTTCATATATCAAAACTATATTTAATTGTTTACATATCTTCTCTATAGTTTTGATACTTATAAATTTAGTCAAAAAAAACTATAGGCATCAACTATCTAAAAAAAATAGATACTGACCAATAATTGGCCGGTTTCTAATAAAAATAGGAACCGGTCAATTATTAATCGGTTTCTAATAAAAAAAATTAGAACCGACCAATAAGTAGCCGGTTTAAGTATTTTTTATAAATACCCATCTTCTGTGGACAAATTTGACAATTTGTATTTAATTTTGGATATAAATAAAAATCACAGAATTGAATATGTTATTCCGATCTTAACTATTCAAACATTTTCATGCTTGAATCTCAAAGAATTAAGTTTTAATGCACGAATCTCAACGAGTACCAACGGTTATATGTGTACGCACAAAAAAAAAATTCAGCATTTTAATGTTCTTATATGCATGCGACATGGTGATCTATAAAATATAGTTAATAATGAATATGTATGAATTTAAGTAGGAATAATATATTAATTCATTTCACACAATGAATCATTCTATATTCTATTATACCTCCCGGTTTATAATTGAAACAAGGCAAATTAATTAATAATGCTCCGTACGGTCCATGATGGGTGCGGGTGTAAAGTGGTGAATACACAACACGCACATGATCGATGTGTCACCGACATCAAATAGTGTGTTTAATATATGTGAGATTCACATGAAAAGGGTACCAAATTGGTGCTACTTGGCACTTGCTCATGAATCGATGATAAAGGAACAAATTAAGCAGTGTGATTAATTTGTGAATGTGTGATCCACAACACAACTATTGAATTATTCAATTATATGAACCTCAATAAACTTACGCAAATTAAGTTTTAAACCACTTAATTTATTGCGGTGAAAATTGATCCATTGTTCATGGCGCACTATCAGACGGACTCAACAGTGCCTCGACCATACTTACAAGTGTTGCAACGCACTGTGCCTGTGTGAAAACCTGTTCAGCATCAACAACCATTAGAATCACCTAAAATTAGGAATATTAGCTAGTCATTTTTTAACATGGTGGTCTCTATCTGTTTGTCTTAAAATTAGAATTTTTACGTGGTTAACAATGCACTAGAAAATACTGACTAAAGATACTCTTACAATTAAGAAAATGATGGACTAGTAACACCAACTGTTAATTTTGCACTATACTAGAAACCATAGATCACTCGTTCTTACAATGTTCATTAGCACAACAGGGTCTGGTTCTGGTTAGGAAAAAAATCAACTTTTGCTATCTACCTGGCATTCTTAGGATGATATATATCGGTATGCATTGATAGGATTTTTAATAGCACTTAGTGCAGTATGCTGGACTTTAGAGAAACATAGAAATAAAGTTTGTTTTAATGATTCAAATATCAAATCAGCTAGAATTTTAATTCTTAACATCAAATCTCTTATTTTATACTGGACAGGGCCAGCCAAGAAGAAAGCGAAGCAAGCAGCAGCTGGTTGGATGTCTATTATTAAGGGTGTCATCCCTTTGAATGTCATTCCACCAAACATGGAGCTGGTGCTTCGCAGGGAGAGAGCCAGATGCAGATGAATGAAGACTTCTCCTAATGTTCCTTCTTTAGTATATCTAAGATAACTATTTTACTTTTAGCAAATAGTCTAACTTTAGTATTTTACTTATACTTTTGGCTATAAGATTCATCCTGAGAGTGGGATGTTATGTTGCTATTATGGTTCTTATACTTTTGGAGGTTTTGTTCCAGCTTGCCAAGGGTGATCCCTGACAAAACTGTTCCCTGTAATTATGATTTCCTTAATGGAATGGGTCTTCTGACATTTTTTTTGTTTAAAAAAACCACTTAATTTATTTATATCGTTTCATTATCTACTCCTGCTGCACATGTGGCGTGCCAACTCATCACAGTCCATTTTAGTAAGAAGAGTTCGGTCAATGTACATATTTCATCAAGTTCTTTTAATGATATTTCAATTATATATTTTCATTCCAACAATTCAGATTAAATATGATGCAAGTTTATTTGAACTGTTTAATATCAAATAAATAGTTTACGTCTAATTGAAGCAATTCAATCAATTCAGCATAATTAAAGAAAATCATATAACAAGGTTCCTCAATAATAACCATATTATACTTCAATTATTTTTGTTCACGCTTCTTCAATTTATTCTGAAATTTGACGGATGTATAAACAACAAGACATTTTCCCCGAAACTTTTATTCATATTCTCAAGAAAAAAGTTATAGATATGCCCTAACATTTTTTTAAAACTGCCTCAACCGCTTGATTTTTCCAGTGGTTGGAGCAGTCTAAAAAAAATGTTAGGAATTTGTAATTTTATTTTTCTTGAGGATATGAATAAAAAATTTCAGAATTTTCCCCATAATATTCATAAATTTTACAAAAAAAATTATTTATTTTTACAAAATATCAATATTTCAATATATTAAACTTGTTTTTCCAAATAATATTCATATTATATCCAAATTATTATTTTCAATACTTAATCGTTTAATTCTGCTTTTTTAATATTTATAAAATATTAAAATATTTTTATTTTGTTATAAAAATCTCAATATTTAAATGTATAATTTGCAGTGCAAAAATAAAACTTTTTTCAAATTGTATTCGTATCATATTCAAATTCATGGAATTATTCATGAAATTTTGGCCAACGATACGATGCTCGAATCCTCTAATTGATTTGAGTGATAAAGACAGAAATAAAATGCCTTTTGTTTGAAAAGATTGGCCGATGAATGATGATGACACACACAGCAATTCATGAAAGGTTTTTGGAATCGATCTTGGTAGAATAAAAGAAGAGAAAACCTCAATCAATTAAGGCCTTAAGGGTGCATTATTTTGGACACTTGTATTGTATCATACAAAAGTTGTCATATTATACATGCGTCGACAAATGCTTCCAAAATAGTGTAGGTGTCTTTTTCTACATGACACATGTCAACTTCCTCACGGCAATCTTGCTATCATTAATTGGAACCTAATAATTTATTGTCCTAATGTTTCCAACATAGGATTCATATCCTCTCCATTAACTAATCTTTTGAGTTAATAAATCCTAACTGTTTAATTTATTTTAAAATTTGTGCAGACTAGGTTCACACTAATATTGAAAAAAAAAACTCTTATACTATAAGCGGAAACCGGAGCCAGATGATTGAAATTTATTAACTCAAAAGATTCTTTTTTGAGTTAATGCAGAGGATATTTTGGAGGGTTATTTAGTGTCATTTTTACTATAAAATTTTAACTTTAAATATCGAATTCAAATTTTTTAACTTTAAAATGTTAATGTTTACAAGTTTCTTTTTAATAATAGTAAGTCTTCATTAAATAAACAAACTCTGTGATGTGGAATTAATAGATTAATTTTGAATGTTGGTCCAAATTTAGTGCATTTATATTTATTTCTTATCGTTGATCTAAGTTTATAAATAAACTCAACCAATTAAACGAAATAATAATACTTTTCTAATAATATTATATTATTATTCGTTTTAAGTGAAACATTTTGGATTGTTATTCTGTTATGAGCATCCCTATAATTTAATATGTAATACTGATAGGATTCACTACTTTACGGTTTCAAATTTAACTCAAAAACAATGTCATATTGTGATTTGGAATAGCGCAGGGAGCAATATTATTTGTATTTTGAGATTTTGTGCAAAGTAAAAAAATAATCTGAATCATCTCACTTTACAAAACAGTATCTATGTAGTAATACAGAGAATATGAATTCCAATTTACTGCACGTGCAATACGAATTTGAACCACAGGAATGAAGAATGAGATTTGATGCTCTTTAAATATCTGTTATTCTCTGCTCTTCTCTCTTGTTCTCTTCTTTGAAGAGAAAGCTAGATAGAAAAAGGAAAAACATAATTTTGCTTTTCACTTGAGGAAAGCAGCATATGTTGATTCCATGAATAGATCCTTCAATTTTGTTTTTTGCACCAAGTGTGGGTGTGATTTTAGTTATACGATTCTTTCTATGTCATTTTATATGTTTTTATTATACACACACACTCACACACAACTTTAATTTGCAAGATGATATTTACTTATTTTAATTTTTAAGTTATAATAGATGTGACTTCATATATATATAAAAAAAATATAATAAATATCATATCCCTAAACATTATTAGCTTTAAACAGTATTATTTGTGCTTTGATTTTTTTTCTTAACTAGGTATGCTTATTTCTAACATGATAGTTTCTACTCTTGATCATAGTGACAAGATCCGCGTTTTATTCATGTGTTATTCATTTTTTTACATTACCGGATCGAACTCCGAATAAAACGCAAAAAAATATATAATAAGTTTTATTCGCGAATAAAACACGAATTACGAATTATCCGTGATATAAACGTCGGAAAAAACACGATTTTTTTTTTTACAATTTATTTTTGTTTTGTTTTTTTACTTTTTTTTGTACCGAATTATTTCCGAATTATATCCGAATTACAAACTGCCGAATCGACTCCAACTATTCTTTTGTCACTATGCTCTCCGGGTCACATTAGAAGAATTGATTACTCGTGGATAAATTGGGTTGTGGCGATGCGCGTAGTGCTTTACTCGTTCGCATTAAATTTCAACAATTAATGCAAACATGTAGATTTGTTGCGGCGCTATTTGAAAATGTGAAATCGTCAAACAAACCTATTTAATTTATATTCTCTCATCATATTATTTGACATCTACGAACCCCCTTTTGTCATATTATTTTTAATAAATTACATGAAATTAATTACAGATCACATGATGCTACACGATCAGTGATTAATGGGGCCACCCATACACCATATTGTGAAATCCTCATTAAAATATATAAATTTATCGCTAATCAATACACATGAGACATGATAGCCTTAAAATAATATCAGATAAGAATATATCTCCTTATTCATATGGATCATATTCCCTCCATTACTATTACCGAACCTCTCCATTAATTACCCAATCCAGAAATCAGAATGTCCTGTAACAACGCACAAGTCAACTCACCTCAACCATTCACTCCCACTTCACCAAATTAGACTAATTGAGATATCCGGTTCTTTTAGAGCTGGAGAGGATACAGCCATTCTTGATTCGTGCCACATCTCCGCATCTGGGAGAAGATTGGGTCCAATTCCCGTCGGACTCAAACTGACTTTGATGGTTCTTTAACTGTCCAATTCGATTTAAGATCTCCACTTTAATACGTGCACACGGATCATAAAGTGGATTGGACGGTTATAGAACCCATCGGACCCAGTTTGAGTCCGATGGGCATCGGACCCAAGCTACTCCGCATCTAGACATGTTCCTGTGTTTGCTCAGCTTCTCTCACTGTGAGTGTGGGCCAGCAATTCCATTCAACCCCCTCACAAATCTATTTAAGCTCTCTAATTTAGTTTCGAAGGAAATATTAGAAGGAATTCATTATCCACGCCATGGGAAGGTTGGGGAGGGTGTATGCGGCTGTGGCGGTGGTGGCGGCGGCGGTCGCCGTGGCAGTTGTGGTGGTGAAGCGGAGAGGGAAGGGCACGAAGTGGGGGAAGGTAAGAGAGATCTTCACTGAGTTTGAGAAGAAATGTGCCACACCAGTACCGAGATTGCGACAGGTGGCAGATGCAATGGCCGTTGAAATGCATGCTGGATTGGCATCGGACGGTGGGAGTAAGCTCAAGATGCTTCTCAGCTACGTTGACAATCTACCGACTGGGTAATTTGATCAAATTTAGTTTCTTTTTTGTCAGTCGATTCAACTCTATTTATTTTACCAAAATAAAATTCGAGTGTGTCAGTTACAAGCTGATTTAGAATTAGAAACAATTCCGTTCAAAGTGTAGCAAGTTTCTTAGTTATGTAATTTATTAGCTAGTATTTTGATCTAAAAGTTTTTTGTTTGAATTTTTGGAAACCAATAAATAGATCTTAGAAAGGTGAATCCAAACACAAGCTACAGAAAAGTGTGAATAGAAAAATCTATAACTATAATTAACTATTCCTCTTTGTATTCTGTAATTCTAACTTTTTCATAATTTTGGTAAGTACTCTACAATTTTTAGAAAATTATGAAGTTAGTCATTATTGAAATCTTTGCTAAAAGACCCACAGAATCTCCGGGGGATTTGTACCCAGTATTGACCTCAGAAAATATGTCACAATAATCATTTGATAAAGGAACAGGACAAGGTGCATTAGAGGTCCCAAATGACAGATGTTGTAATTTGAGCTTTTAACAAGATAACTTTAGCACTTCAATTGAGTCCTCGCTTTCATATTGATTTGGGATGGGTTTTCTTTCTGGAGGGAAAGAAAAACAAATTGTTTTATAAAGAAAATAGTTTAACAAAAAATGGTGAATTATTAACTCTCAACTGGAGGTCAGAGGCAGCACCAAGAGGTATTAGGACAGCATTTTGGTTTTTCACATTGTGAAATAGTTGATTTACTGTGGTAAAATAATAACAGTAATTTTTTTTTTATGGGTATGGTCAGATTCTATTGTTGCCTTCCTTACTTTAATATTTCCAAATAATAGCTTTATCAATTTTATTAAATATCAAAACACACATAATCTGATATATTTCTATCAAAGAACCAAAGGAATTTTGCTGTAGTCAAGTGCTTTGCAATAAACAATAGATTCCAAGGGCTAGTGAGTTGACAAAGGCATCTATTCTTCACTTTGCAAATAAGTGCTGTCTTATCAAAACCTGTTTGCCAATGTGGAAAAAAGTTTTTTTTTTCTATTTATTATATTTATTTACCAATATGGTGCATTGCCTAAGCTATCATAATCCAGATGTTAGTCTCATCCAAACCTGTTTGCAATCATGGCTTTTAAGGTTCATAAATTTTCCAGTGTATTCCTTTTGCATTACTAGGAAAAAAATTATCTACGCATCAGAAATATGCACTCATTTTCGCTTCTGTTTTACTTTGCGTGAACTTTTCACTAGAAAATGCTACAATTATTGCTCTTGAAAGCTAATTGAAAGATTTTTTTGTGAAAGGACTAAAAATAAAATAAAATGCTTCTACTTAGTGGTTTGTAGTTTGTACTTGATATTGTTTTATGCATGCCACACTTTACAAAATCACTGCAGAATTTTAGTTTTAATCGAAATATGTACTGCCTGAAACTGCAGAGTTAGATAAAAAAAGTTTAAAATCTGGCATCTCTTTGGAATACTTTTACAGTGATGAAAAAGGGCTGTTTTATGCCCTAGACCTTGGTGGGACAAACTTTAGGGTTTTGCGAGTACTGCTTGGAGGAAAAGAAGGCCGTGTAATAAAGCAAGAGTACGAAGAGGTCTCAATTCCACCTCATCTCATGGTTGGGGGCTCCCATGTAATCTCCTGTAGCCTTCTCTTTTTCTTCTTTTCCCTAAAAATTGTACATGCCTTTATGGGTAGTTCCTTATTATCTATCTAGCTGAATTTGAACTCTTCTTTATCAGGAGCTGTTTGATTTCATAGCAGCAGCGCTTTCAAGATTTGTGGCAACTGAAGGAGATGAATTTAGAATACCAGAAGGGAAGCAAAGGGAGCTGGGTTTTACTTTCTCCTTCCCAGTGAAGCAGTTGTCAATAGCATCAGGTACACTCATTAAGTGGACCAAGGGCTTCTGCATTGAAGAAACGGTACGTTTGTTTTTTCTTTGTTATCAGCTGCTAAAACAATTTTTTTGTTTATTTGACATGTTCTTAAGCATTTTGTGGTTTGTGAATAGGCCTGAGTAGTTATTGGGCCACATGTCATTGAGCTTAAAAATTCCAATGGGCTTACCTTAGAAAATAAATAGTTTTGCAATGGTACAAGAGCTGTATTTCGCTTCAAAACAGTTGTGAATATTGTTGTATAAATTCTCAGATATTATCCCCTCCTGTTTGTTAGTCAGTAACATGTGTTGTCATATTCATTGATAAAGACATTAATACTTGAAAAAACTAAAGTGATTAATTTAAGAAATGTAGGGACTTTCTGATCTCTCCAATAATCTAGGGCAGATTTCTCAAAGGACTGCGTGCAAATTTCTCAATAACCGATAATACGTACATGAATAAGTAAAAATGAATAAATAAGTCATTTGGTACCTAAAAGCAAAGATTTTTTTATTTTTTTATTTGATCCTATGTATTTTATTAACTCAGGTTGGGGAAGATGTGGTGGCTGAACTAACAAAGGCCATGGAAAGACGAGGACTCAACATGAGAGTTACTGCACTGGTAACGTTCTTTGACCAATACATTCCTTTTTTCAACTCATAAAATGAAAACTTACTTTCTTTGTTTTGTATTTTTGTATTAGGTTAATGATACCATTGGTACCTTGGCCGGTGGTAGATACGAGGACAGTGATGTACTTGTTGCCGTGATTTTAGGTACTGGTACAAATGCAGCATATGTTGAACGGGCAAATGCTATTCCAAAATGGCATGGGGCTCTTCCTAAATCTGGAGATATGGTATGTGCTTGTACTTTACAGAGGATACCGATAATTATTTGTATATGGATGAAGTAACAAAAGCCTGGTACTGACTACCTTCTGAAAGTCTTTAGTTTTATAGTCTAAAACACCTCTTTAAATAAATGAGGGGAAAGTGATGGCATTTATTTTATATAAGAAAATAGTCAGTGGCAGGAGCTTAACCATGAAATCATGCTGTAGAGGGGCAGGGTGAGCATGAATTTATGTGTTTCAGGGGTATTTGCTAGTTTTGCTGTCTTGTAGAGCAACATATATAAATTCCACTTCAAATTATATAGTCTATCAAAAACTTTGATAATTGAGAGGCACCCAGTATACTACTATCTTCACAGATTAGAACTAGCAGCACTTATTTTTTTAAATTTTTTTTCTTCACTAGGTAATAAATATGGAGTGGGGGAACTTCAAGTCATCTCTCCTTCCATTAACGGAATATGACGAAGAGTTAGATTTTGAAAGCCTAAATCCTGGCGAGCAGGTATGCCTATCTTTGATATTTTTTATTCCTTCTCAATATATTTTTTTTTATTCCTTCATGTCTACTATAAATTATAAGTTATTACCTTAGCATTTCATTTGTTTACTCTTTTTGAACTACTAGATTTATGAGAAGTTGATTTCGGGCATGTACCTGGGAGAAATTGTGAGAAGAATTCTTCTAAGGATGGCACAACAATCTTCACTCTTTGGAGAGGTTGTGCCCCAAAAACTCGAAATCCCGTTCATACTAAGGTATTGCTTTTGATCTATTTTTCTCTTTGTTTTTTTTTTCCAGATTTTGTGTCTATGGATGCTTAGGATAAACTTTTCCTACTAGACTTAACAAATTTGCTCTTAATCTGGAACAGTACCTGTACCAGCTGAGCCTTGTACCAGTATAAATATCAGAAAGTGTGGGCAACCAGAAGAAGTGTTATGTCTTGTTTAGCATTTGAATATATTGTATTTTATTTTATTTGCATTGAGCCATTGATCCTTTATAATCAACATAAATTATCTCTAATATAATTCATTCAATGCTAGGACTCCGCATATGTCGGCAATGCACCATGACTCATCCCCAGATCTCAAAATTGTGGCTACTAAGCTCAAAGAAATCTTAGGGGTACTTCTCTCCTTTTCATTTTTCTATTTTTGTATATCTTATGTTCTTCTAACTAAGAATGAGGCTGTGGTAATATGCATATTATGGATCGATTCATGCTATGGATCCATATCTTTATATTCAAATCTTGAACAGCCGATCCGAACAGTTAAACATGATCTCCATAGGAAAATGTACTTGCAAACCAAGTTTTACATCTTTAAGATTTTTTTTACTATTTTTTGAAATAGGTACAAAACCACTGTATTTTGATGGTCCAGAATTTTCAAATCAATTGATTTTTTATCTCTCTAAATAGTAGTAATTTAAAAAAAAATTAAATTTGGTCTGCAAGTACATTTTTGTATGAAGATCAAGTTGAACGGATTAGATTGATTGTTTGGACTTCAAAAACGGAGATACGAGTCCATAGTGCAGGCCTATAAGTAATATGCATATTACCATAGCATCACTCTAATGCATATTAGTTTTATATTTTTACATATATTCTTGGCTGTTGTAGATCCAAAGCACTTCCCTGAAAACAAGAAAACTAATCATCAGCATCTGCGACATAGTGGCGCAGCGTGGGGCCCGGCTGGCAGCTGCTGGCATATATGGCATCCTCAAAAAGCTTGGCCGGGACACCTCAACTTCACCTAAACAAAGAACAGTGATTGCCATGGATGGAGGTCTCTATGAGCACTACTCCATTTTCAGTGAGTGCCTGAATAACACCTTGCGCAATTTGCTAGGAGAGGAGGTTGCCGGTACAGTCGTCATAAAACTCGCCAATGATGGGTCAGGTATTGGTGCAGCATTACTTGCCGCTTCACATTCACAGTACCTTGAAGGGTAATATAGGGTTAACTACCTAGAGTTTAGCTACTCTCATATGCAGTCCACCCTCTTTTACTTTTTTTTTTATTTTTTATTTTTATTTTTAATTTATAAGATGTCTCCAGGCAGTGAGGTTGTTAAATGGTATATTAGGATAATTGAGTTTCCTCTTTACATAATTGGTGCCAGCTTCTGGTGTTGTGTTAGGACTTTAGGAGAACAGAAACTAAAGTTATTTTCTCTGGTATAGTTTGTTACCTCAAGAGCTTATATTCTTTCTTAAATTGTAAAATAGGCTAAGTGCAGTTCAAACTAAAAAATTAAACAAAACAAAAAAGGTAGAATAATTCCACTAATGATTTAAGAGCAAAAAAGAACTGAAAAGGTAAAAAGATACTTTTTGTTAGCATCAAGTTCATCCTATATATATTATTTATTACCACATGCCATCAACTTCATACTAATTGATATGTTGTGGCAAAACTTGGCCCAGCAAGGATAGAGGGCTTGTGCAAATATTGACAGCCATTTCGAAAACCACTGTGATTAAATGTTCTCTTTCAGAAAAGTTTACGTCTATTCTGTGGCATCATTTACATCGTTATTCTCTTGCAAATGTTAATGTACCGTGTTCGCCTCCTACTGGTAATTAATTGGAGAAAGAATCGCACCGAAGCTATATTAATATACGTAAACATTTTGTTTGCTTTTCTTGTGCATGTTACTCAAGTTTATTTAAAATTTGATCCAGTGTTAATAGAAGGAAATATTATGTTTACCTAATGTTCTGTGCAATTATGCATGGTTTAAGGAAATTGTTTGTATTGAATATTGACACTTTGCGTTGTATACAAGCCGTCAGAAAATAAAAAAAATATATTCTAATTTATTAACCATAATTAATATGTGGCTATGAACAATTACACAGTTATGTATAGGTACTTTTGCTATGTAGAAAATTAATAAGAGTTTGTACTAATATAATTACTTGAATATTTCTTTGTTGGTATAAATAATACTTCAGTGCTGATTTGGTTATGCAATGCTTCTTCGATAGTCATAGAGAGTAACTGTAGCTGGTGTAACTTGTTCATTCAATAGACAGGGGCGGACTCAAATAAAGCTCCTGTATTTTGAATTTTTATGGAGATTTAATAGTTTGGACTAACTTAGTACCTTTCATTTTTTTCTGGAATTTTATTTGCCTCCTTTTGAAATTATGATTAGTATTTGGGTTAAATTTAGAGTTTAAATTAGAATAAATTTTTTGATTTCTTATTGCTAATTAGAATTAGAAGTCACAGCATTGGAAATCATTAGTTAGAGTATTTTTTTTTTTTTTTTTTTTTTTTTTTATCTTAGTACCCGATTCGTGGATGAGTTTGAACCTGAATTGCTATTCCCCTCCTCCCTCTCCCTCTCGACAAAAATCTTGAATTGGCCCCTATCTATAAATAAATATATTTTTTTTGGTACAAGTTATTTCAAAAAAATACTTCAATGACTATCAAAAAATTATTTTTGACGCTAAAAAACACTAATGTTTATTGGTATGTGTTGTTGCTTTTTATTTCGTATTCGTTCATACACTATGTCTTTTTGCTTTTGAGTGATCTTTATGAATCAGTAATTGCAAAAACGATGAACGAATATTTCTTTTTGTTAAAAACACTTAAAAGTAGAGCGAAACTCTGATTTCCTCATCCATGGCATCAGCTGCTTGACTTCCATCTTTAAATTGTTCCCTAAAATAACTCAAAATTTGATTTTGGATCCAGACCATCCAATTAGAATCTACACAAATATTAAAGAGGGGCCGTAGAATCTACCTCCGACCGAATTGGCCCGGATTCTGACCGGACGGTCCGGTTTCAAACTCCAATTTTGAGTTACTTTAGGGGATCCAAACCCCCTATTATGAAGCTATACACGTTGATATTTTGTACTGGTACGATTATTGTCTCTCGACTCAACACAAAACCCCTTATTATGAAGGTGATTCTTCAAAAGTTTTGATGTACGTACCAGTATAATTTTCCAAATAATTACAAATAAAGATTGTACGTTGTCGAAGCATCACGATGCACTTTAGATTTGAAAAGCCTGAAGAGTATAACACACCAACTTAATTGATTAATTTAAAGTTGTAAATTCGAACACATTACATTGACAATCATCCTGAAAGCATTATATAAATGACGATCTTAACAATAAACTTTGCCTTGTATTTTCTGTATATATTTCAGAAATTAATTAAGTGGAACAACAGAATCAGCTGGTTTTATTCCTGACAGCATTCTTTAGCAAGGACGCAGGCGTAGAAGAAGACGGTGTGACAGCTTTTCTTATCTTGAACAGGTTCCATGCTGTTCCCACGGCATGACCAGTCGTTGCAAACACGTCTTCGGTTACCTCTCCAGCACTCTCTCCAAACCTGTTTTGGCATCACAATTCAATTTATAAAACTTCAATATCTTTGTTTTCAAAGTTCAAATAGTCGATCAGAACCTTTCAACATGATCTCTATATGAAAATATACTTGCAAACTAAATTTTACATTTTTTAGATTTTTTTTTTTTTAGTATTCTTTAGATCAGTAAAAATCACTATTTCTGGTCATTGTCAGAAGGCCATACCGTTTAGATACAGCACCAGCAACTACATTAGAAGTGGCAGCAATCGATCTTCTTTCGGCAACTTCTACGGCATCCATGACTTTATCTGTAGTACAGATGTTCAAATAAATAACAACATCAATGCAAGGTAACCTTTATGTCATATTCAAACAAGATAATAAAATGTAGTTATATTCCTACTGATGGCATCAAGAGAGGCAAGGAGAACTTCTCCAGGGACCGTAGAAAGAAATGATGTGCCCGCTTTTGATTGAAATATTGGTGCAGATATAGACCCGGTTACAGAGACGACTACATCGAGCAAAGACGCACTCATCTTCTCTGTCATCTCTGTTAACTTTCTAACCCTGCATACATTAATACATAAAAAGTCAGTCCATAACATGTCGACATAATAGCAGAGGTACGTAGCATGCAAAAATGATACTGACAGTAGTTTTGCTATTAAATAGCCTGTGCTGTTATGATTCTGCAGGACCAAAATATACATACAAAGACCATAATTTTCACATTTTTGTGCTTGTTTCAACTTCTAAAAATACCTTTTGATGCTTTTATTGATCTCATTTCCACTGGTTTTCTTGTAAGCCTCAGAATTTTTGTCTGTCTTGTCCCTTCCATTAAAACTGCCATTAATGTTGTTGCTGCCAGGACCTTGAACCTGGATCATGTTTGCTCCTTTTTGCACCTACAATAATAAGTGCAAGTCATTGTATGATTATACCAACTATGATTTCCTAGAAACATAACACTATGGATTTCATGATGGGACTCTAATTGTTCATAATTTTAGTTCACTAATATGTCTTTATATGTATTACTTTTTAAAAGTATCAGAATTAGCTTTTTAGCGGGCATCATACACGAACTAGAACTAGCATTTGTTTAAATTTTCTCCTGATCAAAACAGGTCAGGATAGAGCTCTGTTGAAGCCCCATTAATTACTGGTATCTCCCGAGTAATATTGAATAAATTAAAAAAAAAATGCTGTAAATAGAACTGTAAAACAAAATTACCAACCTGGCCAGTGTAGGTATTGTTTAACATGAAAAGGCCCCTCACAATCGCCCCCGTCCCAGCGGCAATCCCTTTAGCCAAAACCCCGTTATATCCCTCAATCTTAGGTGCATACTCCTTCCAATATAACTCATATGAACCCTTCTCTTTCTCCTTTGCCGACGAAGAGGAAGCATTAGCACTAGGGGTAGAAAAGCACGCGTGTTCCTTAAGAAACATATCGAGGGAAGCAAGTCGTGTATCCGCACTAGCAAATGACACACCGTAGTTCAAGAAACCACCATCTTTATCAGGAATAGTGAACAAGTAATGGAGTCGATCTAATTTTATAACGGGTTCATCTTTTGTTAAAGGCCAACCAAGATCATGCCCGACCCGTACAATCATGGCAAGATTGGTTTCTCCATTTGTGACTTCTACTATTGTTAGGTCACCTTTAGCAAGACCAACAACATCCGATTTATCCATAAGGTGCACCGAGGCGCCGGGGACTCGAACTAGGGTTTCTTCCCTCATGCCTTTCGGCCGTGAGGAGCTCCTTCCACCACAACAACCCATATTTTGTGTAGTACTAAAAAAAGTTGGTTCTCTTTGATTTATAACTATATTGTTTGTTCTATCATAGTATGAAGAAAGAAATGGATAGAGATAGAGAAAGAGATTGGTGGAATAATTCCATTGCCAATACCTCCTGCTTTTGGCTTCCTTTTGTGTAAGGGGGGGTGTGCCTTTATTCCATCCTTCAGAGAGAATGAAATGAATGCATATTAGATTCTAAGGATAACATCTTTTAGGAGAAGTTTAAGCGTTTGAAAAGGGTTTTGAGGAGCTGAAAAGGCAAAATGTAGGCTGGACGGCTAAATTCGTATAATGAGATTTGAGGTTTTTTCTAAAGAATTTGTTCGTTTTCATTTTTAATTGTCATTATATATACAGCCAGGTGACTGTATTGTCTCGGTTAATGCCTATTGCATAAAGGACGGATATAAATAAAAGAGATGTGTACAAGTTTATCTATGAAATTTTGTATTCTGTTTTTTTTTTTTTAAGTTCACATATATTTTGCCTTACATCATAGATTAGTTAAATTTTATTTGGTTTCTCAATGATTTGCTGCCCTGAGTGAGGTTGCGGTACTATGCATAGCGCACTTTGATCCGTGCTATGAATCAATTCATCAAGATTTCCATTTAAAATTGTATCAGACACCAAATTTTATATTTTTTTTAGAATTTTTTTTTACTATTTTTTTAGATAGGTAGAAAATCACTATTTTCGAATAGTCTATAATTTTTTAGATCAAGTGATTTTGTACCTACCTAAAAAATTAGTAAATAAATTCTAAAAAATATAAAATTTGACATACAAACACACATTTTCATATGATATGGTGATCTTGTTGAGTGGAAATGATCAACTTTTGAATTTAAAAAATATGTATTTGTAGTACAGATCAAAATGTGGTATTAATACCGTAGACTCACTGTTGTTGACTTTGTCTATATCACAACTTTTATTTCCCACTAAATTAGTTCAAGTTTTAATAATAGTGTGTGTATATAAAAAGTAAAAACTTCATCACTTTATCTACCTTTCTTAGCTGCACTCAATAATAAAAACAGTGAAAGATGTTTACTTAATTATACAATTAATGGTATCTTTAACTTACAGCTTTTTGTGTCATTTAAAAAAAAATTATAAATACTTTGTATACTGAATATAAATTGTTGTTGGTTCATCCTTTGTTTGTTCTTTTTGCTCTTAATATATTTGAATAGTGAATCATACACAATTTTTTTTTTAAATAATTGGGAGTTTTAACCTCCTTGCATGTGCCTTTGGTGGCTTCAACTCATGACCTCTTTGAAGTCATCCTACTAAGGTACTAGATCTCATTGGTAAAATTGCACGAAAATTAAAGCGAAAGGAGGATGAATTTTATGTTGTGCCAGAGAGGCTAAATAGTTAGCACCTATAAATATGAACACTTTATGAGTGTAAAACATAAACTGCAAAAGTAATTTCTACTACCTTTTTCTTATTATGGTGGATCTAATATTGTTAGAGGGGAGAATTTACTCAATGTGGCCATTTTATTATATTTGAAAACAAAAGACTAAAAAGAGTGTTATTAGGATATATAGCTGCCAATTATTTACAAATATATATCACATTTAATGCAATTTTGTAGTGTTCTAAAAAATTTAATTATTTTTGGTAAATTATATTATTAATTTTTTATAATAAATTTCAGAAGCTTCCACCAATACTTGAAGAACTAATATAAATAAAAAGTAATAAAAAGTTCCCCAAAAAATTGTCATTCACCGAATCATTCAGTATTTTAGTACTAGATTAACGATCTGAACTATAAGGAAAAAAAGAAAATATTCGATCTAGTCACAGGGTCGAAAAAGAATTTTCCATCCCTAAAAGTTTCCCTGCTCTGATTCTTTTTCATCTGTTGTTGTCAGATAGAAATTACTTTCCAATTTCCATCATTTCTTTTATATTTTCAAAGCAAGACATTTAATTCGAATTTTATATTATTGTTTTAAAAAATCGGTTATAAGTTATAACAACTTCAGTTTCAAGCTTTTTCATTTTTTTTTTCCGGAGATGATTATCAAAAAAAAAAAAAAAAAAAATTACGGAGGCGATTGTTATATTTTATATTATTTTTTCCATATTCTTTTCTTTCATATCGCATCTGATGCTTATTTAAAAAATAATAACAATAATTTGTTTGCAGCACAGTTTTCCTTGATTTACCCAATTTACATTCGCCGACACAGCCATCGACTCTGAACCGTGACCGTCCGATTAAAATAGGAAGGTTAGGATCGAACAAAACGCATCCCCGAGGTGACACCGAACCAATCTAAATAGGATCAAATCCTCACAGGTACTGTACGTACTAATCTTCACTTTACGGTTTGAGATTTACTCGCAGTCAGTTAAGGATTCGAGCTAGCGCAGGAGGCAGAATTATTGAGATTTGTGAGTTAAAAGAAACCATCCAGATTCACTAATGGTAAAAGATTTCCTTTTCAGGTACCTGGGAGTCTGGGACTGAAAGGATGTGAATTTTTTTTACAGATCCCCTTAAATTTGGGTCCGATGGGTGACATAACCGTCCAGTTTACTTTAAAATTCGTGCGCACGGATATTTAAGCAATGAGAACAGATCTTAAAGTAGATCGGACAGCTTTAAACCAATCGAACTCAGTTTGAGTCCGATGGGCATCGGACCGAAATTCCTCTCAGTCTCAGATCCCCGTCTCCTAAATTTAAATCGCAATAATTATCCGACCGTTAGCATTTCTCTCTTCCTCTTCCCAAACCAAACCCTCGCCTCTCTTTCTCTCTTCTCTCAATCGAAACTTCGAGAAAACCAAACCAGAAATCGAAGATTATAGAGTTCGAAAAATGCTCAATAAGAGTCAGTCCCGAGCAAAATCGGCATTCAGGAGGCCCATGTCTGATGTATCCAACGAAGGATTGGACAACCGAGCTAGATTTCTCAAAAAGGAGGCGGACCTGATTGTTGAAAGTAAGGGTTCTCAGGATCGCCTCTTAATGGTCAGATCGGATCTATCAGATCTCATCAGTCAGGTTCGATTTCAGTCTTAATCAGTAAGGTTTTTGTTTTTGTTTCATTAGAAGTGTGAAAGAAGCAATCAGTTTTGTCTAATTTTGCTTAGATTGGGATTTATTCCGTGCTAGTTTGATTATTTGATTTTAGTGGTTTTAGGGTTTTTTTTTTTCTGGTGAGAGCTCAAATGGGTCTTGACAGGTTTAATTGATCCATTCAAGAAAGGATATATTGTTAAATATCAATATTTGTTTCATTCATCAATTCAAATTTGGGGTTCATCTTTGACTTCTATAAGCATCAGAATCTCCATTTTTCATTTTTTATGTAACAGATTGATAATTTGGTTGCACAAGCCATTAAGCAAAAAGAAATATCAAAGAAAGGATACCAAGAGATCGAATCTTTCATTGGTTTCTTATCAGGAATGTACTCCTCTTTGAAGGTATATCATAATTTCTTCTATTCATTTGCAATCGAAAAATTTCCATCAGAATTCTATCATTTTATATATAACCTGAGAGAAGGGGCTCGAAAAAAAAATCCCCTTTTTTAACTTTTGGCCCAAAATCCCACTGTACTAAATGCCCCATACAAAACCAGGATTCACATCTGCTGCGATCCTAAAAGGGTGAACAGTATCTCTAAAATCCTTGCTTTTCCAAATCTGACCGTCCAATAATTTCGTGCACGTATCTCAAAGCAAATGATTTTTCCTTGCACGAATCTCGAAATAATTCAACAGTTTGATTTGGAAAAGCAAGGATATTACTGTTTATTGGAGAAGAATCGCAGCAGATTCGGATCCACAAAACCAAAGCCAAGAAATTTGTGTGGTTAGTTTGGTTGATTATAGTTTTTAAGTTAATGTTTTCTCTTTTGTGCAGCCATGGTTTGCAAGGCTTCAAGAAGCATTAACAAGTACAACCACAGTCACATCAAAAAATCAAATCAAAACCCATTCAACACCATTTCCTGTGAAAGGAAAACTTCCCAGCAAAACAGACACCCCACAACAAAATTTAACCATATCTCAGTCATTAGCAAATACAAGTACAATGTCATTAAAAACTCAGGTTAAAAACCATACAACTCCATACCATTATAAGAGACCTCAACAAAGCCTGACAAGCAAAACTGATTCCATGCAACTAGACTTGCTGGTATCTCCATCACCACTTGTTCCCTTCCGTGGAGACTCTTGCACGGTTATTGATGGTGGTAAGCAGCTATTTCTCCTTACACCTATGCAGAAGTCACGATTTGAAGTTCCAAAAGCTGCACCTCCCACAAAAACACTATTACCAGATACCAGCACGGTCAAAACACATGAAACACATGGCAAAGATGGAGTACCCATTACTGAATCCATAAGCAAAGTAAGATTCTGCAGTACATCAAATACTGTGCTTCCAACCAAACCATTGCCAAACATACCCGTTACATGTACCAGCAAAAATTGTGAAAAGGATGTGAAAGATAGGGTTCCACTAGCTGAACCGGTACATGAAGCAGGGTTTTATGGCCTATCGAAGTCAGTACCAAATGTCAGTGTGGGGAAGATGCATGAAAAATTTGGTGGGCCAATCTCCAAGCCGGTACATGACCTGAAAGTTATCAACCAAAAGAAAGAGGTCAGTGGTACACTTGATTGGTTTTTCTCGCCTCCTAAAACTTGTGTACTAATGGAGCCATCAGATCAGCAAAGGCCGTCAAATTGGAAAATTTTGAAGGAGCCATCGACACCAGTTGATAAAAATAAAAGATATGGAGATAGTTGTGAGAAAAATTGGAACAACTTGTACATGAGTGCCACTTGTACCAAAAAAGGAGAGACAACTCTTAAAAGGGAACTATGGACAAGGTTTGAAGCTGTTTCCACTTGTGATTTAAGGCTTAATACCGACATTTTTCAAGATGAAGATGGAAAGGGGTTTATGGATTTGCTGGATGAGGCATCCAGTTAGGGTTTAGAATTGATGTATAGAGGAAGGTTTATGCATTTTGCATCCAGTTGGGGTTTTTTTTTTTTTTTTGGGGGGGGGGGTATGGATAATGTGGTCGTGTCAAACAATTTGCAATGCTTCTTTCAAACTTTTCATGTTGTGATTTGAACTTCTTTCTTAATAGAAGTCTATATCCTTGTTAGTAAACGGCTAAATGCAGGCTGTATTGGAATTGGTGGCTATAATTTTCCTTATGCTAGTAAATAACCTTAACAACTGTTAATGCTCAGTTATTTCAAAAACTGATGCAGTAAATAATTGACTGTTATACGAGTTTTGGATCAAAGGGCTCCTATTATTTCAGTACATGTGCTAGTTATGCCTTGAGAGGCAATATTGATCTCTCTACCTTAGGATACTCATAAGAAACAAATTCATAATCTCTGACAGTTTCTACGGCAACAAGTCAACATACTGACACGCTACAAACTCTGCTGAACTGTTTCATAATCTCTGACAGCAACAACTCGGCATAGGGGACATGTCTTGTGGCTGTACACCCACTTGACAATACAATCCTTATGATAAATGTGATTACACACCAACTTCATCTGGATCCGTCCCGTCTCCTCCAAATTGTCTAAACATACAGCACACATCTGAAAAAAGTATAACAATATAAATAAGGTGCTGTATTTGTTTAAGACGTACTGATTTATGTCTTAATCGATTAGAGATTTGTCAATGCTTTTATTTCTTTTCTCTGTTACAAAAGTTGCATCAATTTCTCTCCAAATTTACTGAAATCACAAGGTCTTTCTGAAACTTATGAGGTCTTTCTAAAGTTATCAACCGAATTTTGGCCTGAACTACCAATTCCTGCCTCTTTCAGAAGTCAGAACTTTCTTTATGTAGAGTTCCATGTAAAAAAGCCATGTACTCTTATAATGATAACACAACCCTCTCCATCTGACATCATCACTTACCGGAATTCTTATTGCACTGATTCCATTGAACACTTTGGTTGCCAATTGTAAGTCCCACCTATTCGGGTCATAACTCGTGCATCCATAAATTAGAAATTTCAAGTCCCAAATTGAGATACCATCTTCAACCATAGAACCATGTGCAGCCTCCTTAGAGTAATAAACTCCATTTGGACCATTTAGGAATTTCCCACCAGAGTGTAATGAAACATACAGAGACGTGGCCAATAAACTACATTGTGGTAAATGATAAACAGTTGTCAGGTGTCTAAATGTAAAATTTAGTCTCCAAGAACATTTCAATATGGAAAAAATATTGAGCGATTCGGATCGGTTGTTTGAATTTTCAAATTGGAATACGAGCGTGGAGTAAAACGTTGTTTTACTTCGCAACAATTCTCTTAATTTTTTTTTTTGGAAATTGAGAAGATTTTTTATTTTTTTATTAAAATTTTAGAATTTTTTATATGTTTCTTTGAAATTTGATAGAATAATATATAATTTAATTTATTAGAAAGACCAAAACAAATAGTCCGGATTAATATTTTTCAGACCGGACTTTTCACGGTTGTAAGAAAAATTAAAATATTTCTTTGTGTGTTATTAGAAAAAAAAAATATTTTGAATCCAACTTATTGATGCCGGTTTAAAAGACAATTCTAGGTAAATACAAAAAATATTTGAATTGTTCCATTTTTGAAAAAATAACAAAAATTCCGCAAGTGTGTTAGATTTGACTTTTGGCACCATTGAATTTTTTTTCAAAAATAGAAGAATTCAATTATTTTTTATATTTAACTAGAAGTGACTTTTGATTTGGAATTAATAACTCAGATTCAAAATATTTTTTTTTCAATAACACACAAAGAAATATTTCAATTTTTCTTATAGCCGTGAAAAATCGAATCGAAAAATATTGATCCAGGTTATTTGTTTCAGTCTTTCTAATAAATTAAATTATATATTATTCTATCTAATTTCAAAGAAACATATAAAAAATTTATAATATTTTAATAAAAAATTAAAAATCATCTGAATTTCAAAAAAATAAAAATGAGAGAACATAGTTTTAATAAAATTTAATTGTGTCTGACACACTTGCGGAATTATTTTTTTTTCAATAGAAGAATCCAATTTTTTTTTATTTACATAGAAGTGACTTTTGAACTGGTATCAATAACTCAGATTCAAAGTATTTTTTTTTTCTAATGACAAACAAAGATATATTTTAATTTTTCTTACAACCACGAAAAATCTAGTCTGAAAAATGTTGATCTGAATTTTTGTTGTAGTCTTTATAATAAATCAAATTATATAGTATTCTATCTAATTTTAAAGAAAAAAAATATTTCTAATATTTTAATACAAAAAATAAATAAATTACATCATTTTCTAAAATAAAATAAAAAGAAATTTAAAATGAGAACTGTCTAATTATTGGCTAGTTTCTATTAAAAATTAAGAACCGGCCAATAATTGGCTGGTTTGAATATTTTTATAAATACCCATTTTTTGGGCATATTTGACAATTTGTATTTAATTTTGGATATAAATAAAAATCTCGGCTTACTGAACATGCACCATCACATGCACATACACCTAACCAAATACTTCGCAATAATTTATTTACGGAGTTCACTCGCAGTCTTATCCGACGAAATAATTATTTTTTCTACCTAACTTATGTCTCGTTAATTTCATTTTCATATCAACAACACAAAAGAAGAGAATTGACTTTACAATTTTAGATCGATGGGTCTAGGCGGAGTGATTTCTAACCTTCTGTTTTTGGGCGCCAAATTGTTGCCTGCTGTCGTCGCTTCTGCGCAAGCTCCGTCTTCTTCCTCATCCTCTCCTGCAGATCAAAACCATCAAATCAAGGCTGAATTGGATAAATTGATGAGGATGTTGGAGCGGATCAAAGCCACATTGTACGATGCGGAGCAGAGGGAGATCATAGACTTCTCAGTCAAGCTCTGGTTGAAGGAGCTCAAGGGTGTTGCATATGATGCACAGGATGTACTGGATGAGTACCACTATGAAGTCTTACGGGCGCAAGTTGAGACTAGAGATGCTTTTCCACCGGATTCTCGCAAAAGGAAGCTAATTCAAGTAACTAATTTAATTTAATTTCCTTGTGCAAAAGGGTATGTGATAGGTTTTGTGCTTATGAATCAGGTTCACTATGATAAGATAAATCTCTTAGTGAGACTAAAACACAGAATATAAGATATATATACTTTTTACTCATTAGTCTTACTATCAGGTCCAGGTAGAGCCATATTCAAGTACCACATTTGGCATGACATCGGAAATATGATGAGTCCATATAAACCACATTGCCAACTGCAAATATGTAGCACATACCTGTAATATATAACAAGTATTATTTGTGTACGTGAACATTATAGTTGGTCATACATTCTCAAGGTAATTAATTATAACTCTCCAGGTTCCATACGGCATGCTTGATCACATTCAGCATATAAGGAGCAGATTTGATGAGATTGCAAATCATCGGTTAGTGCTTCAACTATCAGAGAGCGATGGGCCCAAGCGTTGCAACAACAAATTACAAATAGCTCCAACTAGCCATATTGTAGTTGACTCGAATATCTTTGGGCGAGAGAGGGAAAAGGAGAAGTTGATTGATTTGATGTGCTCTGAATGTGATGTTCTTTCAGTGGTGACAATTGTTGGGATGGGAGGCATTGGAAAAACAACCCTTGCACAACTTGTCTATAATGATTACAGAATCCAACAAAGGTTTGATAAATTTGGGTGGATATGTGTATCAGATGATTTCAATGTCGAAAGGCTCACCAAAGAATTGGTGGAGTCTATTACAGGAAATGAGTGTGATCTTACAAATTTGAGTGCTTGGCAAGAGAAAATTCAAAGGGAGATAAGTGGGAAAAGAGTACTTTTGGTCCTTGATGATGTTTGGAATGAGAAGAAGAGTCTTTGGGATTCATTTCAGGCTCCTTTTATGTCAGCGACATTTGTAAAAATCCTAGTTACAACAAGGAATGATCCGGTTGCGCGAATCATGCAAACGGAGCCAACATTCAACCTTGGTTGTTTGTCAGATGAACAATGTTGGCAATTGTTCGAACATTATGCATTTGGTGGCATAGATCAGAATAAGAACCCAAGATTGGTAGAAATTGGGAAGCAAATTATGAATAAGTGCGGAATGTTGCCCCTGGCAGTGAAATCAATTGGCAGCCTTCTGAGGCATGAGGCGGAAGAAGAGAGTTGGAGAGATATCTTAGAAAGTGAGCTATGGGAGTCTGATGTTAGCAATGACATATTTCCACCTCTTCAAATAAGTTATGCACGTCTTCCCACATACCTAAAGTCTTGTTTCCTATATTGTTCCATGTTTCCTAAAGATCACCATTATGATGTAGAATATTTGGTGAAATTATGGATGTACCAGGGTTATATCGACTCTAATGGAAATAAGACTATAGAAAAGATTGGTTTTGAATATGCACAGGAGTTATGCCATAGGTCCTTGTTTGAAAGAGAATACGAGTCGAATGATTTTGTTTGTCTAGAGTTTAAGTTGCATGATATAGTTCATGATTTAGCACGACATAATTTGGAAAATGGTTGCTTTTCAATTGAGGTTAGTAAGCTCCCAATTTTTCCTAATGTAATGCACCATCTGTATATAGATGATTTGGTGTACCTAAAAGATCCTGTTCCCTCTGACAAGTTAACAGCTCTGCGCACACTCATTATAGGCTCTACTGTTCAAAACTTTTTCACTACTTTTGACCTTCCAATGGCTCCAAAATTAAGAGCTCTAGAAATGGAATACATTGATTGTGAATTAGAAACTTTCTCCTCCATTGGTAATTTGAAACATCTTCGTTATCTTTCACTTAGTAATATATTATTTGAAATGCTACCTGAATGCATATGCTCCCTTTACAACTTGCAAAATTTAACTCTTAAGTGGAATCATCTCAAAGAGTTGCCTACAAAAATAGGAAATCTAATTAGCCTGGAAGAGCTGATAATTGTTGATGATTGGTTTGACCTAAAGGTGTTGCCTGAGTCTCTATGTCAACTCAAGGCCTTGAGAAAACTATATATTGTTTGCCCTGAACTTAATGAGTTGCCAAACAACATAGGTGGCCTAGTTAGCTTAGAAGAGCTCCAAATTAAATATTGTCATGGCCTCTGGGTGTTGCCTGTGTCCCTTTGTCAATTAAAGGCCTTGAGGAAACTCTGTCTAATTGAATGTGAGCTACTTGAAGAGCTTCCTAATGACATGGGGAGTCTTACAAATCTTCAAACTCTGGAAATCAGGGATACTGGTGTGAGTTGTTTACCACCTAGCTTGAGCAAATTTGTTGGAATTCTAGCACTAAATGTGATGCTCAAATGCAAGACAATAGGATGGTTAAAGGATCTTCCTGATCTAAGCGGAACACTCTATCTATTTGGATTGAAAAATATTTTCAATTTAATGGATGTCCAATGTGCTAATCTTATGAGTATCCGTAACTTGGAGCACTTGGTGCTAGACTGGAATGAGTATAATTATCAGGATATAGATGGCAGTGTATTAAAGTTGACTATCAACAGTGATCAGAGCATATTTCTTGAAGAACAAAGTTGTTTTTGGGTGATGGTTAGTCTCCAGCCTCACCCTAAGCTTGCCAAGCTACAAATAAAGGGTTACAATGGCATTACATTTCCAGAATGGATTGGCAGCCTATGCAAGCTGAAGTATTTGAAAATTACCTCCTGTAATAGTTTGCTATTTTTAAAATCAGAGTCCCTGCCCTTAGAACTTGAAGAGTTGGAAATTTGTCAGTGCCATCAGCTAGTATCTATGCCTGGAATACAAAACCTGAAATCCTTGGTCAAACTTTCCATCGATTATTGTGAGAACCTGTGCTCGTTTATGGAACCTTCTTTTGAATTGACAATGAGAGCAGGGGTGGGTTCATATGGGAGCTCATTGTTGGGGTTGACAAATCTTGCTTCACTCAGAAGTTTGGAGATTTCAGCCTGTTTCAAATTACAAGTATTAGTGGATGAGTTGCTTCCTGCACAACCTTGCAAAATTGCGGTTTATAATTGCCCCGGGTTAAGGGAGTGGTGCTTGCAACATGGAATAAACTATGAGGTAGTTCCTAGCTAGGTCTTTTCTATAATATTGTTGTTAGATATATATAGTTGATGAGAGTGCCAACCTACTTTCTAAGCTTTATTTATTTTACTCGAAAAATGATGATGATGATAGAGGTCATGAACCAAGTGGTTACTTGAATTTAATGCAGCATAAGCAATCGATTCACGACTGGAATCATGATTTCCCAGAATGATGATGATGATGATGATGATAGTGCTCTTGCCAGGTACTTTCTATTATTTAATTTGCTATGAAGCTATTATATATCTAAGGAAAATATCCCCATGAACCACATATATGTTATGTAATTTACTTTTTATCTATACAGAAAATCAGGACAGTATTAGGAGTTTATGTATAATATATATTTGTATAATATTGTGTCAACTATACATACCTCTTTTATCTTGCAAAAGGTCAAATGTGGTCTATTTGACAGGATTTTTCTTTTTTAAGGTTAATAGGTGTTTTACCCACTAATAAATGTATTAATAAGAAATATATTTACAAAGCACTTCTTACAACTAGAGTCACATTTATAATTGAGGACACAAAGTATTTACAAACCTCTGTTCTTTTCTACTCTCTAATCTAAACTCTCTCCATTCCACTCTATGCTAGAATAAGTATCTTTATTTCAGATTTACATCTATACCCAGAAACACCTTAGTAGTTAGTACACTATCCCTACAGAACTACTTTTTATTCCCTCTATTCTCCAACTCTCTCCTTAAAAAAAATGTGGAAATCCATCGTCATTGTGTCCAACGCCTGATCCGCTATTGCCACCGCATTGGGCACTAGTCCCCCTCAATCTCCAATATCGACTTCTCGGTTCTCATGTCGTCACGCTACCGCACTAGACGAAAGAGCCAGAATCATGGCGAGGTGGGTCAACAACCCGTCAGGTCAGGCGCTTTTGAGCACCGGAGACAACATTGCTCCTCTGCTCCTTACACCTCCGCTGGTCTACTTCGTCGGCCATCTCTTCATATCGCTGGATTAAAGCGACATGCTTCTCCTCTTGAGATATCTGACCTGGGCACCATAGTGCCAGGGGCAGATTTAGGATTTTCGTTAGAGGGGAGAAAAAACATAGCAAATCGAGTTCAAATAACTAATCAGGTTTAAATCTATTAGCTAATCGGATATTAGATTAAAAAAATAATTCACTAACTTATAGTTTCCATTGCTCTGACTTTTAATTTCCAATGCTATGACTTCTAATTCTATTTATCAATCTGAATTTATTCTAATTTCCAATGTTAAAAATTAGAAATCAGAATTTCACAAGGGCAAAAAATTTCCAAGAAAGGGCAAATTTAATTCAGACCTATATGATCCCCATAAAATTTCAAAATTCAGGGGGCAGTTGATTGCTCCCTCACTGCACTTGGATCCGCCCTGAACAGTGCACCCATAGCGGTTTAATTGATCCCCTCAAGGAAGGATATATTGTTAAATATCAATATTTGTTTCATTCATCAATTCAAATTCGGGGTTCATCTTCGACTTCTACAAGCACCAGAATCTCCATTTTTCATTTTTTATGTTACAGATTGATAATTTGGTTGCACAAGCCATAAAGGAAAAGGAAATATCAAAGAAAGGATACGAAGAGATCGAATCTTTCATTGGTTTCTTATCAGGAATGTACTCCTCTTTGAAGGTATATTATAATTTCTTCTATTCATTTGCAATCGAAAAATTACAAAACCAAAATCCCCTCTTTGAACTTTTGGCCCAAAATCCCGCTGTACTAAATGCCCATGTGCAAAACCAAAACCAAGAAATTTGTGCAGTTAGTTTGGTTGATTATAATGTTTTAAGTTAATATTTTCTCTTTTGTGCAGCCATGGTTTGCAAGGCTTCAAGAAGCATTAACAAGTACAACCACAGTCACATCAAAAAATCAAATCAAAACCCATTCAACACCATTTCCTGTGAAAACAAAACTTCCCAGCAAAACAGACACCCCACAACAAAATTTAACCATATCTCAGTCATTAGCAAACACAAGTACAATGTCATTAAAAAGTCAGATTAAAAATCATACAACTCCATACCATTATAAGAGACCTCAACAAAGCCTGACAAGCAAAACCGATTCCATGCAACTAGACTTGCTGGTATCTCCATCACCACTTGTTCCCTTCCGTGGAGACTCTTGCACGGTTATTGATGGTGGTAAGCAGCTATTTCTCCTTACACCTATGCAGAAGTCACGATTTGAAGTTCCAAAAGCTGCACCTCCGACAAAAACACTATTACCAGATACCAGCACGGTCAAAGCACATGAAACACATGGCAAAGATGGAGTACCCATTACTGAATCCATAAGCAAAGTAAGATTCTGCAGTACATCAAATACTGTGCTTCCAACCAAACCATTGCCAAACATACCCGTTACATGTACCAGCAAAAATTGTGAAAAGGATGTGAAAGATAGGGTTCCACTAGCTGAACTGGTACATGAAGCAGGGTTTTATGGCCTATCGAAGTCAGTACCAAATGTCAGTGTGGGTAAGATGCATGAAAAATTTGGTGGGCCAATCTCCAAGCCGGTACATGACCTGAAAGTTATCAACCAAAAGAAAGAGGTCAGTGGTACACTTGATTGGTTTTTCTCGCCTCCTAAAACTTGTGTACTAATGGAGCCATCAGATCAGCAAAGGCCATCAAATTGGAAAAATTTGAAGGAGCCAACACCAGTTGATAAAAATAAAAGATACGGAGATAGTTGTGAGAAAAATTGGAACAACTTGTACATGAGTGCCACTTGTACCAAAAAAGGAGAGACAACTCTTAAAAGGGAACTATGGACAAGGTTTGAAGCTGTTTCCACTTGTGATTTAAGGCTTAATACCGACATTTTTCAAGATGAAGATGGAAAGGGGTTTATGGATTTGCTGGATGAGGCATCCAGTTAGGGTTTAGAATTGATGTATAGAGGAAGGTTTATGCATTTTGCATCCAGTTGGGGTTTTTTTTTTTTTTTTGGGGGGGGGTAGTATGATGGATAATGTTGTGGTCGTGTCAAACAATTTGCAATGCTTCTTTCAAACTTTTCATGTTGTGATTTGAACTTCTTTCTTAATAGAAGTCTATATCCTTGTTAGTAAACGGCGAAATGTAGGCTGTATTGGAATTGGTGGCTATAATTTTCCTTATGCTAGTAAATAACCTTAACAACTGTTAATGCTCAGTTATTTCAAAAACTGATGCAGTAAATAATTGACTGTTATACGAGTTTTGGATCAAAGGGCTCCTATTATTTCAGTACATGTGCTAGTTATGCCTTGAGAGGCAATATTGATCTCTCTACCTTAGGATACTCATAAGAAACAAATTCATAATCTCTGACAGTTTCTACGGTAACAAGTCAACATACTGACACGCTACAAACTCATAAGAAACAAATTCATAATCTATGACAGTTTCTACAGCAACAACTCGGCATACTGACACGCTACAAATTCATAATCTCTGACAGTTTCTACAGCAACAACTCGGCATACTGACACGCTACAAACTCTGCTGAACGGTTTCATAATCTCTGACAGCAACAACTCGGCATAGGGGACATGTCTTGTGGCTGTACACCCACTTGACAATACAATCCTCATGATAAATGTGATTACACACCAACTTCATCTGGATCCGTCCCGTCTCCTCCAACTTGTCTAGACATACAGCACAAATCTGAAAAATATATTACAATATAAATAAGGTGCTGTATTTGTTTAAGCCGTACTGATTTACGTCTTAATCAATTAGAGATTTGTCAGTGCTTTAATTATTTATTTTCTATGTTACAAAAGTCTGCATCATTTTCTCTCCAAATTTACTGAAATCATAAGGTCTTTCTGAATCTTATTAAGGTGCAATCTGGAAAATTGATTACAAACAAACAGCCAAACTAAAACATTATACAATACTAACCTCCGATTCATCAGTTATCGACTTCTCCGATTCAGGCTCGGCATGTTTGGTGAAACCATGCAATAAACGGTACGCCGATTTAATGGCTGAAGGGTATTTTGGTCGGTACATAACTATTTGCTTGAGCCACCAGGGAAAGAGATGTTCCATTGGGGTGTTCCAAAGGACGTCCAAGTTATATTCAAGGTCTTTGATGGCGTCGTTGCATTCCTCTAAGTTTATTGGAGGGAATAACTTGAATTTATAGTAACAAGTAATAGCTAAGCATACAAGACGCCCCCATTGCTTTTTATGTAATGGTTCCATGGTTCTTTTTCCTCTCTAGTTGTATGATTGGTAGCTTCTTTTTGTAAATGAATTAATCTTTTTTTATGGAGAGTATCAGACATTGCCCTCCTTAGAATAACTAATTCTGTAACAAATAAAAATAGGTGCAATTTTATCGATTTTAGGTGCTACACATGGAACCGAATTTTCTGCCCACTTATGAGCAGGAAGATCGAGCGCATAATTAAGTTTAGTTAATTTCTAATTAACACATGATATCCATCTTTCATCTAATTAATGAGTTTAGCCAATTCCTAATTTCTATATTTGTTTGTTCTTTGTGTGAGGAGTTATTTAACATTTGTATGATATCAAAGTTTAAGTAATAGCTCGATATGAAATTGACATACTCACATTTTTTTTTTGAAAAAAAAAATTATCATATCTTTGATTCTATGATAGCTTATGTATTCTTGTCAAGCTTTAATTTGATTAAGTATACAAATTCCTTTAATTTGATTAAGTATACAAATTCTGACAATTCGTTAGGCAGGTACAGAGAAGAGAAAATATAAATTAAATATACAAATTTTATTACATGATTTAATTTGATTAAATATACAAATTTATCATATTTTTTATGTGTGCTTCTTTTGTGGGTTTTTTTTTTCCTGCTATCCTCTCGTTTGTAAGTATTGAGAAGAAAAACGTGGTTGTTCGCTTTATTAGTTCTTAAAGGGAAGGTCAACAAACGGAGGACATAATTAATTAATTAAATTAAATGATATTTAGTTACAAGAAGTTGTGATTTATATTTAAAAAATTAACACGGTTAAAACTCATTAATTAAATGAAAGGTAGATGTCATGTGTCAATTAGATATTGACATAACTCAATAATGGGCAGGATTTTTGCTAATTCTAATAATGTTTTTCTAATTCTAGCAAAGAAATTTTAAAATGTCTCGATTTAATCCCAAAAAAAGGTTAATATATATTTTTGGGAACCCTTAGAACATCCAACTGATGTGCAGCTCAATTGTAATTTCCAAGACCTATTGCAGGGATGTAAAATTGGAAACAACAAAATAGCTACCAGAAATATGAAAATATTGGATGGTTATTACAAATTAAAATTGGATTTTACTAAATTATAAAAACGGTTTTAATTTTTTTTAAGAATACTTGCTGAAGTTGTTTGCGGGTCATTAGAGACCACATCCTATAATTGCAGGAACAAGCATGCTCTCGCTGATACATCTCCTCCATTTTTTTTTTTTTTTTTTTGCATATACCTCATTACCTCCCCCATTTAATTTTTTAATAACAAAAATTCTAAAATTTATGTCAAACTAAAACCATTAAATTAAATATGATCTATATTATTTACTTCATGTACATAAAATATTATCACTTTTCAAATTTCATTTCACATGGATCAATAAGTTGAAAATTCCAATATATATTTTTGCAAGTTTTGATACTAATTAAAGCAAAAGCTTTTGATACTAATTAAAGCAAAATCAAAATATCATGATATTTTATGTATGCATAGAGAAAACATACAGATCATATCTAGTAATTTTATTATGACAGTTAAGTTTTAAATTTCAAGTTATTATAGTCCTGAAAATAGTTGATGTTACTGAAGATTAAATTTTAACTATGTAGGTCATAACCATTTATTTTCTTAAATATTTGAATATTGTTTAATTCATCACTTTAATCACTATAAAAAGCAATGGCAACTCAAAAGCTCCAGACTTGCTTCATCAACAGTATAAGACAAACAACATTTATTCAAGATACAAAACAAACAAGAAAACTAAGCTGATTATTTTTCCAAATTCTTCTGTACTCTTCAATGTAGTCAAACTAACAAAAGCTAGTATATATTCAAATAAATATTGGCTTTCAAGCAATTGATTCATTAGAAAGTAACTGCAAACTCAGAAGTTCATCATCTAGTAGACATCAAGAGGAAACCCTAATTTATGGCTTTCAAGAACACCAGAGATGGAACCTAAACCAGCCGTTCATCTATAGAATTAAACACAATAATACAGGAGCCACTCCCAACTATAACATATTAATTAAGGTAATAAACAAAATAAAATCCACACCACCAGCTTATTTCTTCTTCCCGGCCTTAGCAGCATCACCAGCCTTGGACTAAGAAAAAAAAGATAAAATTTATCACTTGCACTAAACATGGGAATACAAAACTATAGCCTGTAATTTCAATTTTGTATCAGTTAAGAATAGAGGAGATACTAGGAACTATCATGTTATGCGAGTTTTTCTTTTTTCTAAATTGCAGAGGTACACTAGAAAATAATGTACAATGCAAGTAACTTCTGAAAGAGAGACATTTTGTAAGTACCTTTTTAACTCCACGAATTTTCTTGGCACGATTCTTCCTTTCCTTCATTTGCTTCCTAGATTTATCTATCTTTGTGGCAAGTCCATTCTGATAACACAAACAAAATTAAACAATATAAAAAAAAAGTTAACAAAACAAATAAATTTTTATTATATAGAAATGTACAAATAAATTGAGCGTTGCAGACAAAAAATTGGAAACATAACAAGGGTTATATATTTCAATGAGATCATGCGAAGGACACTAAACTTTTCTCATTTTTTACATCAACCCCTGACATATCTTTGCTATTTTTTAATAATTAACAATTAAGGAAAATAATAGTTTCTAAAGAATGACAAAATTACACCCCGGCTTCCCGTTGAAACTCAACCAAATCACACTCTAGTCAGCATATAACAAGTAGGAACTATAAATTGTATTTATTTCATTTAGTTTAGATATGGAACTAAATGACTTGAGGGTAGGATTGTCAACACCCGACTATATCTTCCATGTCACAATAACCTGAAGATTTTAGTTTTATTTCAAAAAGTTGGTTCCAGCTGCAATTTGCAAGAAATATTAGGTATTTTAGGTACTAAAAGTGTCAAATTTAACCACCTGTATCAATAAAATATAACAAGTAAGAAGAAGTAAATGAAGTTGGGTTTTTATATTCCATACCCTAATGAGGCGGTACTTGGGTTCATACTTCTTAGCACTATCCACACTATCATAAATGAGACCAAAACCGGTTGATTTGCCACCACCAAAATGGGTCCTGAATTTGAACACAAATATGCAATTCGGGTCCTTAACCTCATACAGACTGGCTAATTTCTCCTTCAACTCAACCTATGAAAAAAGTACAATTATTGATTACATATTAGTTAGTCAATAGATATTTAATGGCTTAATGCTATTATTTAAATAGCATTATCATGCGGAGCACAGCTCTGTTGTCGGATTCAAACTGCTGAAATTCAAAGTATTATAATTTAATAAGACATTGTGTTATTTGGACCGGAATCAAGTAATTGAGGGTCTTCTGAGGCCTGAATATGCCTTAAACATAACTATAAATCTATAACAGTATATATACAAACTAGACAAACTCCAATTTCTAAATTTTAGCCTTTGGAACAGGACAGAATCTACAATCAAAACAATGAAACTTTTACAAGGAAAAGCAAAACAAAAAAAAGGAATTACATTACCCATAAAATAAAAAAGTTTCTGGTTCAGTTGCAACAAGATTTACAGTTGAAGTTTACAATTCACTTATTGTGATTGTTTGACAAAACAGATAAGAAGAAAATTATGGTACCTTTGAGACGTTAGCTCTGCCAGGATGAAGCACATCAACAACCTACGAGGGACAACAAATTATCGAAATTACAAAACTGAATTTTTCCAAGTATTTTAAATTGATAAACGAAAGGGTTTAGTATCATACGAATTGGCGGCGAGCGAGGAGTCTGTTGGTCATGAATTTACGGGTTCGGAGCGTCACAGCCTTCGAATCCGCCATGGTTTCTCGTTCTCTTCTTCCCTCTTCCTTCTCTGCGCGCTTAGGAAAGGAGAAGAGATGAGAGAGCGGCCTAGCTTCGGTGATTGTAAAACCCTAATCGCACGCGTGTACAGGAGTCGGGAGATACATTGATATAGGTTTGGGCTTCAGCTATTTTGGGCTTTTGTATTTTGCGCTTAGGATTGGGCTTCGGCGATTTGAAATTAAAACTGCCCATTATTTTCGTAATTGTCAATTTTTCTCCAAACTATCTACGCAATAGATATAGATCCAACATCTTCATCGCCTCGCCAGGCTCGCCTTAACCTAATAGTGTACGTACTCAAATTACCTGTTCAGCAACTCAGATTAAGACTCCTTAGTCTTTCTTAGAGTCTTAAGTAGGCAGAACAACCGTTCCTTAGGCAGGCTTAAAGACCTTCTCCTTAGAGCTCCTTAGAACAGAAAGTTAAAGTCGACCATCTGTCTTCCTAAACAAAATGGCTCCTTAGAGCACATTTTAATCCTTTTTCTTACTGTTTTACCCTGCATCTTTCATTTGCTTATATTTTCTATCGTCTCTCTTCTCCTTCTTGCACGGTTCCCTAGATGTGCAAAAAAACGAAAATCGTTTTCTCCTGGCCTCCGTTGCGATCTCGCCGGCGACGAACCCATTGTTTTGATACAATAGCTAGAGAGCTTCACATTAAAATGTTCTTCCAATCGAGATCCATTTTGACGGTTTTCGTTGCACTTTTCGCAATTTCCCTGGACAACTGGGTGTAGGAGGCGCAGGGCTTCACCTTCACCAAGAAATAGTAATTTGAACGGCTGATTTGCTGACGAAGTTGGAGACGCAGAGGCACACAAACCCCTAGCCGCTGCTTCATAGCCAATCCACCTTCACCGAAATTTGGAGCAATTTCAGGTAAGACCAGCTGATTCTCGATTGTTGTTTATATATGACTGAGCTTACTGTTTAGAGCTTACCGGAATTTGGAACAATCCACCTTAACCGTAGAAATGAATAAATTTCTCTGTGTCGAGCTTACTGTTTTTCTGCTAGATTTTTTTCTCACTGATTTTAATAGAAGTTCAAAGAAATTGTACTCCTCTTCCTTTCTGATCAAATTTCCTCAAATTTCTTTTTTGTTTTTGATGATAAGTTTAAGAACTCAACTTGATGGAATCATAACTGGGCATTGAAATCAATTAGAGGCAAACTTGTGCAATTAGAATCTAGTGGTTAAGTAACTAATAAATAGAAATTTAGTGCTAGTAGTTGCTGGTACATGTAATTTGATAGCATAATCTTGATTAGGTTATGTAAGGTACCAACAATTACAAATACAAGTACATTTCATTGATTTTTTATACAAGTACCAACAATCGAGTGGTTTAGTACTCCATTTGATGCATCTTAATTAGGTTATGTCATATAGCATAATTTGAATTGATTTTTTATGAAAAAAATTGCAGATCATAAACTATAGATAGATTTGGATTAAATGAACTACTACATGCTTTAGATGGCGATGACGAATCATGAGTTTTTATGACTACTATACTTCCTAAGACCACTCAAATTAGTTCAGCATCACCTTCTTCAGAAGAGCAAGATAATAAGAGGCCTATGTAACCTTGGTGCTTCTTATTTATGGTTTTATTGTGGTTTTATACGGTTGCAATGACATAAGTTTCTGGTTTTGTTAGAAGAGCAAGATAATAAGAGGCCTATGTAACCTTGGTGCTTCTTATTTATGGTTTTATTGTGGTTTTATACGGTTGCAATGACATAAGTTTCTGGTTTTGATGTGTTTCAAATTTATATTGTAACCTTGGTGCTTCTTATTTATACAAATATTTCTAGGCATATCTATGTACATTGGTGCCAGTGATATCGGTGTTTTCTATTACTGGTACACTTTAGTTTGATGTAGTTTAGTAGTTCCCTTCTTATTTGTTACTCTAAACCAATTGTTGCTGCGAATTTGAATTGGTACAGTGCATTTAGATATTTCTGTTATAGGTTTGTTCCTTCAAAAGTGCATATTAGATCTTTTTAATTAAACCTGTTAAAACAATTTATGTTTCTATAGACTGAATCCATACCAACTGGCCAGTATAAAAAAATGTTAATCACTGAATCCATACCAATTCACCTTCAAAATTTCATATTATGTTAAATTTATTTAGCAAAAAAAAAAAAAAAAAAAAAGTTAACAATGCAATACATCCATGATGAATACAGATTTTAAACAAAAAATAATATAATAAGAAATAATCAAACTATTGGTCCGGGGGGGGGTTGAATAGGGTCTTTTTAAACTTTTTAACTAAATTGCAAGCCCCTAACATGTCTTTAGTTAATCTTGGCGGAAATGAAAAAAACTTGGTCTGAAACGTCGATATGTAATAAATAAAGCAAAGAATAGAGTTTAGAGACATTTGACACAAGAGTTGTTTACGGAATTCGACACTAACACTTATATCTCCAGGGCATCGCGACGTTTGAGTAGATGACGTGCCTTTCTTTTCCCAATGAGAAAGGATTACAAGTTGGAAATGGTGACCCCTTACACCTTCTGAGTATCACACAGCTCGGAGCACGGAATCAGCTCAGCAAGCGCTACAGCTTCGCAAGGTGAGTCCTAAGACTCAAAAGTAGAAAATATTGATCACGCAATATCACTCTAAGAGTTGGTTGTATTGATTGAATAAGCTTAAGATTGATTGAATATATTGAAGTTGAGGTGCACAAGCTATAACGGCTTTTTCTAAATCTGAAAATATGAAATATTGAAGTTTGTAGTGGCTAAAGTTCATGTTCAAACCTAGACCATGCTTCTATTTATAGAGAACTGAGAAGATGGAAGCAATTCGGCCCTACCATTGTAACGGTCCCATAACTGTTACAACAGTCCGCCAACTTATGCTAGGTTTAGGAATCGTTACCCTCAATGGTAGACCTACCGTTACAACAGTCCGCACCACGGTAATCTTAGTTTAGCTTGCCGTTCCATGCCGGTCCAATCTGAATTATACCAGCGTGACATCGGTAGTGTATTTTATTTATTCTGTTGTAACGGCTCCTGAACTGTTACAACGATAAACCTTATTTAGTTCATTCTCAAGCCTATTTTACTAATATTACAGATTTCATGTCCTTAACCTTGAGATGGTCTTCTAGTGTCCAATTCCTTGCACTTCATGACCACATCCTTGATATTGATAGCAGTTTAATATTTCATCCTTGATGTGTAATGATGAGCATAAGTTATGTATATTTTTGCCTAGGGTTAACTTCACCAATTTTTATGCATTTAGGTTAATTTAGTTTAGTTTAGTTTAGAATTACATCAAGAATCAAGTTACTGCCCAAGTTTATTTAAATTTCAGGAAATAGAGCAAATTATAGATCTTCTCGCAAGCTTTCCGAAATGTAGTAGAACACTGGAAAACGGAGTTACGGATAATGAGTTATGCCCATTTGAAATTTGGTTCACACTTGAAACAGAGTCAGCACACAGACCGTACAGATAGAGTACTAGAGAATGAATATAGAAATTACAGCTTTCGATATCTTTTAGTATTTTGGCCATATCTTGGTCATACAAACTCCATTTTAGGCAAATAAAAGCTTGCTGGAAAGAGAACAACGAGATCTACAATTTTAGGAAGGTTATAAATCAGAATTTGTAATGTGCAAGTCACAGGAACATTTTTAGAAAGCATCAGCAGAAATTTATTGTCATGTCTCATGAGATCTAATTGATTCACCTTCCATCCGTGGTTGCTTGCTCCCCAAGTCATAAAATAGCTATAGATGATAGGGAGGTAGCAGGAGGAGGGGGCATCTCCTCTTTGGGAAGACCATCTCTGAGATACCACCATTATTCTTACTTTGTTTCGAGGGCTTGGAAAGAGGAGGCTTAGCTTGGAGCTTGTTTTTTTGGAGTTTTATCATTTTTTTTTTCTATTTGTTTTGTTTTCT
The DNA here is from genome assembly GCA_024447775.1 of Carex cristatella. Lineage (NCBI taxonomy): Eukaryota > Viridiplantae > Streptophyta > Magnoliopsida > Poales > Cyperaceae > Carex > Carex cristatella. The sequence goes on from JAJHPF010000002.1 coordinate 719,647, forward strand.
CTTTGACTATGTTAGTTTAGACTCTTTTAATTATAGGGTCAAGAAGTAGTTTCATGTTTAGTTTTACTTGTTAGTTACTTGGATTTGTGTTAAATACTTTATTTTTATCTTGTTGAGTAGTATTTTAATTGCTTGGTTTGTGCTTGCTTGAATCGAATAGTCAACCCGTTAGATGAATGCGCATGTCTAAGTGATAGATTACAAGTCTATGACATTTAATTCAACCAAACTAAGTACATGAGGTAGGTTTGTGAGCCGAAAGGTGAAACCAAGGAGTACGGAAAGACAAAACTTTTCTCGAGTCGAAAGACCTTAGATACCTTTAGTAAATCAACAAGTAACTTAGGTAAATTATGTCAAAAAGTGAAAGTTGAGGTTTAATGCACCTAAAAGGGGAGTATTTGAGTCCAGTAATCTGGTTACTAAGCCAAAATTGCGACAGCTGAGGTTAGGAATTTAGATACGGTCGATAGAAACCCTAGACAAAAGTATCAACACAGAAACAGTAGCTGCAGTATTAACTCGGGGGTCCATACGAACCGTACAGGATTCCGTATGGGCCATATGTCTTAAGTCTAAACTGAAACAAAGTCAGAAACCTTAGGAAAACCATTTTTATTCTTTCTAAAACCAAAACAAAAAATAGTTATTGTTTTAAATACAACCAAATCACATTTTTCCAACCTCTAGAATTTTCGTAAATTTAAGTAGAGTCCGGTAATTATCACACCGTCCCTGTGGATTCGACACCCAGCTACACCCAACTTCTTGTTATACGCTTGCAACTGAATTAGGTAGAACTAGGTATTAAAAGTCTATACGCTCACGAGTGAACATGTAATTCTTCAATCTTTCATTGTCATCAACCTGCATAATATTTCAAGACAAGGAAACTGTAAAATTCAATTTATATACAAACAGATAAGTAGATTACGGCACAATCCAACATTTATTACCTCTATGTTGTCCCTCCACTTACATACGTTATTAATGTGTAGACTTTAATTAATGTATACTTAAATAATATAGATAAATACTTTCATTCAAAAAGGTAAAATTTTACATAGCAAATGTGAATACTTTTCTTGTTAAAGGTGTGTACTAATAAATTTGCATTGATGGTTTGTGGTCTCCTCCATGAGTTGTGGTCCCCTACTTATTATCCAAAGTTAACACGTTTTTAACATTATTTAAGGCAGTGGACGTATACGGGATTGATTAGCGGGACAACTAGGCAGACCCCAGAAAATGAATACTTGCTCAATGATGAATGAATACATGCTCGATGATGTATGAATACTTGAATGACGAGATATGAATATTTGTGCAATGGACAACTCGAAAGTATGTTATCATATATCTTATTTGAAAGAGAAAATTATGTAGAAAACGTTCATGATTTTAAATTTGTAAAATTCCTTACAAATCGTCAGAAATATTAGTTAGATTGAACAGATAAAAAACAAACAACCTCTAAAAACGTGTGAAAAATGGGTGTGTGATATGCCCAGTTTTTTTTAAAATACTTAATATCTATGATGAATACTTGATATATTATAGATAAATACTTGATGTATTAGAGATGAATACTTGTGTACGATAGTTGTAAAATCTTTTAAATATTAGATGGTCCCAAAATATTAAGTGGTCCCCCAGTTAGTTAGTAGTTACTCAGGTAATTATTGATAGGGAGCAAAATGGAGAATTATTAGAAAAAGACAGCTAGGTGCTCCCTTATATTTATTAAATACTGCAATACTAACTATATATTGTGCATTGTGCTTTGATAATTAAATTAGCAATTCAACAAAATAAAAAGGAGTAAAATGAAATGTTTAGTTTTTCATTGCAAATTTTAAGGTTCCATGGTTAGCAACAGGATTTTAGGTACATAGATTGGTGATCAGTAACAGGATTTATCATAAGCTGTTTCCGATGACTACGTAGTTAGATTTATATTTATAGGGACTTTTGGTTAGGATATACAAAATCTGATGCTTTTGGTCAGTACATCAGATTCATTAGATTCTGTATCCATTTCTTAGACTATATTTTACTTATTATGCTATGGGTTGTATGGATATTATATGTGTATGTTTATTTACTGATGTTATGATTTGTGCTCTTATTATGATTATTTATACTTCCGCATTTGTGTATTATTTATATTTGTTTAATCTTGTGTGTTTATTGAGTTAATAAATACGAGACGAGGAATAATCACGCCTCAATTTAGAATTTCCGGTTTGAGGTGTAACATTTATTTTTACACTGAAAATATTAAACATCGCTATAGCTTGGGTTTTTTTTAAACGAAGAAATTGAATTGTTTAACCGGTGGTTACGAAAAGGAGTAGTTCTTTACGGCCCACTTATTCGGGAATTCAGATCCAGTGAAGTAATTTAATTTTTTTTTTAAATTAGGACCGTTCGATTTTAATCCGAGACAATTTATTCGGATTTGAAAAGCACACATTTCTAGAATGAATTCATTATAACATATCGACCTATCTGCGACCGGCCAAATCGGTCACAGTTGCTCCGGCACTGATGACCCACATGATGACATCACCGGTCACAGAAAACCCTTCAGCGACCGATTGTAATCCGTCTCTGATATCGTATGATGACGTGGCTGAATATCATCAGCGACCGCCCGATCGATCGCAGATGGTCCCAAATCGGTCGTAGAAGTTTTTTTTTAAAATATTTTTTTCTGTTTTTTTTTCTTTTCACCAATTGATACGAAATATCAAAGTAATTTTTTTGGTACCAAACGACAGAACGCATTATGTTCATTTATTTTTCCATAGCTCATTTGTGACGAATTATACGAAACAATTAATTCACACGCAATTCAAATATAGTAACATACTAAGCAATTCCACAAATTCAAAAACATGAAATAGCTAAAGTGCGATATATAAAACATCCGACATATAAAACATGAAATATCTAAAATACGATATCTAAAACATCCGACATATAAAACATGAAATGTCTAAAATATGATATCTAAAACATCCGACATATAAAACACATACCAACTACATAGAAAATATTAAAATATCTAGGAATCGCCGGACCAGTCATCTCCATCATCATTTTGAATATCGGGGATCAATGCATGATGTGAGCTAGAGCCTCCCTGTGATTTGCGGCCCTACTTAGTGTTCATATTTTGTTGATCCTCTTAATAGATTGAAAGATACACAAAAATTGAATTTCGTACCTGATGAGATGGAGAACATCTCATGCTACGCATAATCTCATCCATGAATTGGGTCATCTGTGGTTGAAGCATGATGAACACCTGACCAGATATCGCAATTATGTCTTCTTGTCTTAGAGGAGGCGGTGCAGAAGAATATGATTGCGATTGTAATCTCAAATGCGAAGAAGTCTGGGACCCACCTGGACGATACATCGATCTCGTCTTTCCTGAAATATTAGAAATAAGATAATTAGTGCACGTTACAAATAGTAATACAAATTTACAATTTAAATTGTGCACATTACCTAGAGCACCGAGACCATAGTTATCGCTATGAGCATTATTGTCTGTGTTGCTATACCAAACGTCTGCGTCAAAAGAAGGCCAACAGTTTCGATCGGGCCCATACTCTGCGCTCATATCCCGCTCGTAGTCTGCCTACAATATTTATAAAATAAAATAATAAATTATGTGCAACCAAAAAATGAAATATTATTAAAATATTGTTATGTTCTACTACCTGTGCTTTTTGCACCTTCGTATAAATAAATTGGCCCATCTTCTTGCTAGTATGTGTCGGTGTGAACAACTCGTCAGACCATCTCGGCTCACGCTGGTTCTCATTCTCCTATTGTGAATAAACATTTCAACACAAAAAAATATCAATGTTAGTTCAAGTCAACTGAAATTGAACTTAATTATTTTGATGAAATAAAACATCTTACGAATTTTTATTTGTGAACCAGCATGTTCACCGAGCCCGTAGTTGCAGAGGAACTCTTGTTTGATGCTGTCCTATTTACACGATTTTGATGGCTCCGCCTAGCAAACTCATCGGAACACCAATAGTCGCACAATTTGGGCCAGGTATTCGCCGCTATCCAATCATACGTCCTTGGCACCCCTTGGTCCTTCCACTCCAGAACATTATCTCCATACTTGTCGCGTGCGACGTCTCTGCACTTGTTAAACAGATTCTGGAGTATTTTGTTGGCTATAGCGTTGAAGGTCTTCCAGCAGTCGTCAATGTTTTCATCTTGAGAAAACTGACAGTGCTTCTGCAAGCATTATTAAAAATTTGTTGGTTAGGTTAAAAAGAGAAATAGTATGTTGACAATTATTAAAAAGATATTTTACTCACCAAAAACTCCGCATGGACCTCTTTCTTTGTCCCATCAGGATAATCATCAAATTTCATGCACACAGCCAAGTTTGGTGAGTTAGTTTCTACAGGATAGTGATATCGCACGCATTGTGAGATTATTTTGTTGACATTTTTTGTCGCATATGTCAAATCTCCAATGAAGATCTACAAATAAAATTAATTAAAACCAATACAAATGGATAATTTTATATACACAATAATAAATAAAAATTTTGTCGCATCAAATTTTACCCCCATCTGCCCGACAAATCACTGCTCTCTCATCCAGAGTGACAGGCGGTGCAATGTATGCATTTCGACCACGCGAAGGGTGCTTTGATCGACTGAATGATGCCTCCTTCTCCTTCCCCTTTCTACTCGGCACCATACCTATGCAAAGTTTGTAAAATAATTAGTTTAATAAATAATTTGTATTGACAAACAAATTAATTTTATATTGACAAACAAATTAAATGATATTGAGATTAATCTAATTTGTCATTTGACGTTTTTTTTCTTGGTTTTTTTTTTACTTTTCGGTTCATTACTAATTAAGTCTTCTACTGTTACTTCGTCAGGATCGGCCCCATCAACGAAAAGACTTGGTTGATTTAATCCATCTCCAGTACGAACTTCAAATTGGGTAGGGTGAACCATCTTCTTAAAAAAACTCAGTTAAATGTGGAGTATTTTAATCCTAAAATAATTTCGAACAATAAATTTGAATCAGACGGTCTTAATTCAGAATCCAAAAATTGAGTTAATTTAGGAGATCCGGACCCCTTATTCGGACCGTGTGAGACTCCGAGCTATTTAAGTTTTTTTATTTTTCCTCCAACAATATAAATAAAATGTAAGTAAAACCAACTACAATAGCATGATTTGTCACTTTGATCTTTTTTATTAAGCACTTTTCTAAGACTGAATTTATATCTGAAAATTCAAACATACATATTCAATAATGTTATGTAATATAAGACTGAATTTATAAATATATTTTAAAATTTAGTATCTAAATAAAATAAAAATACTAATTTAATTAGAAAGGATTGAATGTTTTTTTTTTCCACCAACAATATAAATAAAATGTAAGTAAAAACAATTACAATTGCATCAATTTGTCACTTTGATCTTTTCTATTAAGCACTTTTCTAAGACTGAATTTATATCTGAAAATTCAAACATATATATTCAATAATGTTATGTAATATAAGACTGAATTTATAAATATATTTTAAATTTAGTATCTAAATAAAATAGAAATACTAATTTAATTAGAAAGGATTGAATGTTTTTGCTTTTTTTTTACCAACAATATAAATAAAATGTAAGTAAAAACAACTACAATAGCATCAATTTGCCACTTTGATCTTTTCTATTAAGTACTTTTCTGAGACTGAATTTATATCTGAAAATTGAAACATACATATTCAATAATGTTATGTAATATAAGACTGAATTTATAAATATATTTTAAAATTTAGTATCTAAATAAAATAAAAATACTGATTTAATTATAAAGGATGAATGTTTTTTCTTTACGGAGCAAGAGTACGATGATTCTTTTATTTAATAAGAGAAATGGGAAATAGTAGAGTTGGCTTGAAAAAAGTCCAGGATACGGATGTACTCCAAAGTTGATAGTTCAATTTCTCTCACGACTTCACAATTTCTACAAAGGTTAAAAAAAATTATTTTATTTAATAACTATCAAGAAGCTATTTTTTAATAACAACAAATTATGTTCTTTGATTTTGACAAAAAAAATTAACAAATTAGAATGAAAAATTCAAGAATAATTAGGAATAATCAAGAATAATTGTCAAGCGATTAATTAGGAATAACCAAGAATAATCGGTCATAATCGGAAATAATCCGTTGATTAGTTAGAAAAATCCATGATGGTTTGATCATTGCCAATGACTAATCAGCCGATTAATCAGTCTAAACGGACGTTTTTTACAACAGTGATTTATAATTTAGTGCGGTCCCAGAGAACATGAACTACTTTTACTCGGAGAAAAGTAGGGCTGCACAAAAAATCTGTTAGTTCGTGCTTCGATTCGAGTTTGATACAAAAAACTTCATAAAAAATTCGAATTGAAATAGTTTGAAATTAATTCAAACCAAACTCAAACTGGATCTAATTCGTTCGAAATAGTTTTGCGAACTATTCTAGTTTGAATCTCAAAGTAACGTGAACCGTTTATTTTCATTGGTGACTTAAAAGTTAAAACATAAGGCTGCCTAGCTATTCTTTCAGTTCTGAAACCCTAGACAACTTTCACCTCTCGCTCTCTGAGACTACGATCACTCTTCCTTATCGTGAAAAAGTTCATAAAAAATTCAAAATTGAGTCCGTAAAAAGTTCAATTCGAAATTAATTCAAATCAAATTTAGTCCAAAATTAATTCAAATCTAACTCAAATTAGAGTAGATTCGATTTGATTCGTTTACAGCTCCGAAAAACAACGAACCCGGTTTCTTACTACTATCCATATATAAACGTGTATGGACACCTCCAGGCGATAAACATGTATGGTGAGCAAGCTGACTCCTGTTGGGCCTTTGCAATAAGTCTTCGTGATAGATACCTATGGAGCCTTTGTAATAATGTCGAACTACCCTCCTCTTGTATTTAGTGTTGATTTCTATTCGTCGAATCATATTCTTTCTCCACTTTTAATGTGTAGCAGCCAGCTGCACTTTTAATGTGTAGCAGCCAGCTGCACTTTCAATCTGATCTGTGTATTTTTTATCGGACGGACGAAATCAGATTTTAGCACGAATTTTAAAACAAAATTAATACTGTCTCTTTCATAATCTGAGCACTCACCGGCTAAGATTAAATCTGGAACGTCTGAAAATGCAGCGGAGGATACGAATTCTCTATTGGTACTTTGCAATAATGTCGAACTACCCTCTTGTATTTAGTGTTGACTTCTATTGGCCCTTTGCAATAAGTCTTCGTGTTACTAAAAGCTCATGTCCTGTCAACAAGGACAAATATTACATACAGGCCCATCTATTATTTATTTATTTCAATAGCAAATTAGTAGAAGATAGATCATATATACATATATATTTTTAAGGCAAAAACTTCTATGGACATAAGGACTTATTTGTAAAATGAATATATTTTTATTTTCAAAGTTCAAACAGTCGATCCGAACGTTCATCTTGTTCTCCATATTAATATGTGCTTGGAGACCAAACTTTACATTTTTCTGAATTTTTTTACTATTTATTAAGATGGGTACAAAAAATATCAAATTCAGACCATTGAATTTTGTACCCATCTTAATAAATAGTAAACAAATTCAAAAAAATGTAAAATTTGGTCTCCAAGCACATATTAATATGGAGAACAAGATGAACGGCTCGGATCGACTGTTTGAAGTTTGAAAATAAAAATATGTTCATTTTACAAATAGGTCCTTATGTCCATAGAAGACACTCTCTTTTCAACATTTTCCCAAATGGTTAATACCAATTTAATTTTTAATTATTTAATTCTATTAATAAAAAATTAGGAAAATGCTTCTTTATATTTTTAATAAAATTTGACACACAAAATATGTACTTAGTAATAAATCAAATTTTTTCTTTTTGTGTTCATCCGATTCAATATTTTTTTAAGCCCCACTATTTGTACCATCTAAGTAGGTAGAACAATAAAAACAATAAATTTAAATATAATGATTTCTAAATTTATTTATTTTTAAATTATAAGTGATATTATTTGTCATAAAGTTATTTAAAAGAATTATTATTTTTTAAAATTATTATTTTTAACTCATGAATAATTATTTTTCAAAATATTATTTACAAATTATATGTGAATGATTTTTCTGAAAAAAATTTCAATTTTTTTATAAATGTTCGCACGAAAGTGTACTACAAAGTTTCAGTACAGCAAGCTGTATCTTTTAAACCTCGATTCTACTTCTGATTCATACTGCAAGTGTACAGTCCTATCTTTGGTAATATCGGGTATCGATCCACGGGACGGTTCAATAACTTAATTAACTAGATCTCTACCTAATTTATCATTAAACTAGAAGTGTTGAAAATGGTTGAGTTGGTTGAAATATTGTTTGACAATAATATAAAAATGCAAATAAACTAAATTGGATTTTAAAACTAATTAAAACAGGCGTTTCCTGGGTTTCCGATTTCATCTGCAACTCTGCCTCTCACCTGACACGACCCGTGTACTCTCATACACGACCCCTGTCACACGGCCCGTGTCGAACTCGAGGGAAACTGCAGTTGTTTGGTTTCTGTGCTGATTAATTCTGTATAGGATGAACTGACCATACCTGATATTTCTAAACCTCAACTCTCGTTTGTTGGCTTAATAAACTCGATAATGGAAATACATTTCAATCCTCTTAGGGTTCTAACCTAAACTCTCGTTAATTGGTTTGAATAACTTAAGTTACTTGTTTGGTTTACTAAAGGTATTCAGAATCTCTCGATTTCTGAATCGTTCACCTCTCGGTTACTAATTAGTCTTCCCTCTCGGTTCATCGACTTACCTCAAATACTTGGTCTGGTTGAAGGATAAAATTGGATGCAGTACCTTGTTAGACATGGCCAAGCCTAATGGTAAGAACCAAATAATCGATCGAACAACGCAGCTAAGCAATAAAGATCATACACAAACAAGCAAACACAGAATATCAAACATAATCAAACAACTAACAGTAAACAAAGTATTTGACTACATCGTGACCCAAGAAACTAAGAAATATACTCAAACATAGTTCTAAAAACAGAAAAGCAAAAGAAAGATAAACAATTCATGACAAAAACCGAAAAATACGAAGAAGATTCGTCGGAATTCTCTCGATTTCCTCCTCTCTACTTCGTCTCCAAGTCAGTTGTTGTAAAACTCTCCTAGAGTTTGTTTCTGTCAAATTGGATTCCTCTCTGGTCCCAGGGATAGTCCTTTTATTCCAGCCTAACCGTCCTCCTTTAATTAGGCATTAATCAACAAAATTAGATTAACTGCCGGATTTGTCTGACACGGTCCGTGTGAGATGTTTTACGGACCGTGTGCCTGTGTCTCTCATCCGGGTCGTGCAGCGCTCGTGTGAGGGGTCGAGTAGAGTATGACACGGTCCGTGTAAGATGTTGCACAGCCCGTGTGGCATGTCCAGATTGCCAAATTTCACCCTTTCTTCGACCGTTTCCTACAATAAACAAACAAAAGCGCAGCAGTACCATATTCTATAGATAATCAATGTAATGAACATGATTTTGTTGTTTTGGATACAGGTTTTGGCACAAGATTCGATCGGAAATGTAGCTAAAATAACGAGATATCAATAAACAAATACATTGATACCATATATAGTTGTGTTTTCTATAGTACTGAGGCAGTGAATTTCCATTGCCCGTTATTTAAAAGAATAATTTGGTCATATTTTAATAAAGTGATAAATATTTAGTCCAAATATGACTAAATATTTTCATAAAGTTATTTAAAAGAATAATTATTTTTTAAAATTAATATTTTTAATTCAGGAATAATTATTTTTCAAAATTTTATTTCCAAATTATATGTGAATGATTTTTCAGAAAAAAAGTTTCAAATTATTTATAAACAAATACATTGATACCACCGATCTAATTTTCAATTTTTTTAATGCTATAAATAAAAAAGGCAGAAAAAACTTCTATATATTTTCATGTTTTCGCGCTCGAGAAAAAAAAATTGTAAACGAATTTTATTTGGCATCAATATTAATATTTAGAAAAGAAAATATTAAAAAATAATGCGACCTTAATATAATTCATTCCGTCCATTCATAATTGTTCATCACATCCAATATTATTTGAGACGCTAATATAATTCCATCCGAGCCGGCAGATATTAAAAAAAAATACTTATTTTAAATTAGATTTGTTTTCAAGTTTGAAGCGGAATTAATGATCATAATAGTATTTTAAAAATAATTGTTTTTATTTTAAAATTATTTGTGAATGATATTCATGAAATATTTGCAAATAATTTGAAAATAAAAATAAAAAGGTCAATTATAATTCAGATATGATAAACATTAAATGAGGGAGTGAATGAATTTATTTGTTTATTATCGTAATTGATATTAGTTTAGAAATTATAAATTGTTATCATATGAAATATTATTTTAATACGAATTGCTTTAGAATCGCTTTAGAATTTGAGAGGTTACTTTATTTGTAGATTATTTAATTTCCACAGAGAGAGAGAGAGAGAGAGAGAGAGAGAGAGAGAGGAGAGATGGCTGAGGTGGTGGTGAATTTGGTGGTCGGCAAGCTTGCTCATATCATCGAGAAAGAAATTCATTTCTTGGTTGGGGTTGGGGACAAAGTCAAAAGGGTACAGCGAGAGCTAATCCGAATCCAGTGCTGCCTGAGAGATGCGGATTCAAAACGAAAACGAGATGCGAGGGTGCAGAACTGGCTCAATGAGCTCCGCGATGTGGCCTATCGCATCGAGGATGCAACCGACACGTTCTTTCTCGAAGTTGAAGATAGCCACCATAAAAATTCCCGCTTTTTGCATAAACTAACGAGGAAGCCCCGAAAGATACGTATCCTCTACGAGCTCGGCACTAAGCTCGATAAAATTCTAAATGAACTCGAAGAGATCTCGAAGAGCAGGGAGGACTACGGAATCATATCCCTACAAGACATAGTGGAGGCAGTGATATTGCCTGTTCGGAGAGCTACTTATTCTGAAGTAGACGAAACTGATGTCGTAGGCTTGCATGCTGACAAAAACAAGATTCTGAAGTTGCTGCGCCCTGAGGAAATACCAAGGCGGGCTGTCATAACCATCGTGGGTACCGGTGGTCTAGGAAAGACTACCCTAGCACATATGATATACAAAAGGCAAGTGCGGATATTTCTTTTTCAACTATATATGTTATAATGAGATAAATAATTGCAACAATAACAACATCAATAAGTAAGAGGTAGAACCGATCATAATAATAATAATAATAATAATAATATCATTATTATTAACAATTCTTACGGCCCATTTCATGTTGAACGCTGATAAATGTTTCGCTACTGCCATTCATATATTAGATAGGCATTAATTTCTAATTAATAATTGTTCAGGTCTTAGAATACATAGTTGCAGTGATGGCTATTGTAAAAAAAAATTGTGCATGAAATCAATCTAATAGTATATCTTGTTTGTTTGTATATCCAGTGCGAGGGCAGAGTTCGAGTATCATATAATGCTGTCAGTTTCTCAACAGTTCAGTCTAACTGATTTGTTGAGAAGAATGCTACATCTACCGATAGATTCTACATCGAAGGAGCAAGATGTGGGAAAATTAATTAGCAACCTAAAAATAAAATTAAGTAGCAGAAGATATCTAATTATTCTAGATGATGTATGGCAGGTTGACATGTGGAATCAATTGAAAAATGCATTGCCAAATGATAACAATGGAAGTCGCGTTCTGATTACTAGTCGGTCTATCGATGTTGCAAAATCAGCAGACCCTAAAATGGCACCATACGAACTCAACCTGTTAGATGATAAAAAAAGCCTCGATCTCCTCCTCAAAACGGCTCACCCTAATCAAGAACCTAACGAAGAAGTATCTAGTGATCTCCTGGAGATCGCTGGTCAACTATCTAAAAAATGTAAGGGGTTACCTCTAGCTTTGATAGTAGTAGGTGGTATACTTTCAACTAAAAATCAAAACTATCATGCGTGGGAGAGAGTGTTGCGAACAATGGATTGGCACTTGGAGGGCAGAGAATGCATGGACGTCCTCGCCATGAGCTACCAAGATATGCCTTATTATCTCAAGGCATGCTTCATTTATCTTGCTTCTTTTCCTGAGGACTATCAGATCTCTGCAAGACGTCTGATAAGAATGTGGGTAGCAGAGGGGTTCATACCACAAGAAGAGAGGAAAACAATGGAAGAAACAGCTGAGGATTACCTCGACCAACTTTTTCAAAGGTTATAATTTTCTTTTTTCTTTTATCCTTTAGTTTTTTTCAGCCTTCTATACATATTATATAATTTTTTTTATCACAAATTAACCGAATTTTTTATAAATATACAAAATTATTAATTAATTTAACAATCTATACATTTTTTATACTTAATTCCAAATCTATCTACACCGATTACAAAATAATTAGTTACAGAGTATCTAACCGATTACATAGTAATCGGTTCCAGAAGTATTAAACCGATGACAAACTCACCCCTCCCAGAACCGATGACATTGTCATCGGTTTCAGACCAAGAAACCGATTGCTTTGTCATCGGTTCTTTGTTTTTTATTCAAAGTAAGAGAGGTTCAATCGTCTTAAATTCATATTTTGGGAACGGTTGGTAGAGATGGCAGGAAATTTCTGGACATTCAACATTTTGCATGTAATTTATTATGTACCACGTGCTTTTGTTCAAAATAAACTCACCTAACAGCTAATCAAAGAGCATAATAATCTGTTTTGTCATCGGTTCCAGGAGTATTTATAGGGCATATCCAGAACCGATGACAATGTCATCGGTTCCAGGGGTTGAAACCGATGACAAAGTCATCGGTTCTGGGTGGGTTTATTTTGTCCGTGTTTTTGAAACAGATTATTATGTGATCGGTTGTGGCTCTTAAAACCGATGAGCTTGTCATCGGGGTAGGTAATTTTTGAATTCCGATCAAAATTTGTATAGATTGTTAAATTAATTTGATGTTTTGTATATTTATAAAAATTTCGAACAAATTAACTATCTCATGGAACATATTTTACGTATACATGATATATACTCCATTTTTGTTTTTATAAAAGTATATAAAATTGAAATGAAGTACCTGACGAACAAAATAAGCCACAACCAAACATGACCTTTATGGCAAAATCCATATTTTTGCAATAAAATATAATTTCTTCATGCGAGAGGAGGGTGTACGATGGCCATCGGACCAAACTTGGGGTGATGGGTGGTTTCTACCGTCCGATTCACTTCAAGATCTGTGCGCATCACTTTAATATCCGTGCTATTTGCTTTAATATCCATGCACACAGATTTTGAAGTGGATCGAACGGTAGAAACCACCCATCAACCAAGTTTGGTCCGATGGCCATCGGACACCCTCCTCTCCCTTTCTTCATATATTATTATTTATTACTAGTATCAAACACTGATACACCCC